>LBNU01008445.1:6911-21104 GCA_014162995.1 Artemisia annua | reverse complement strand
AGATCTTTGGAAAGCTCGTCAACACATCACCTCAAAGTTACAAGGACTCAAGTTGTAGTTTTAGAAAGTTAAGATAGTGTCGTATCTCTAGTTTATGCTTTGTATGAACAAAATTATAAAGACTAAGGGGCTAAGTGCAAAATGTAAAATAAGGGATTAGTCACCTAGACTCCCTTAAATACCACCCCATGGCCTCATTTTAGTGAGGTTAGATTTTTAGAGGGTTGGACCTCTTAGGAGTAGTGTAGTTTATTTTCATGTTGTAGTGTAAGGTTTTAATACAAGCTTTTTATTTTCATGTCCAAGTCTTTTACTTTGCTTATTTCCTTGCTTATTTGCATCTCCTTTTCATCTTATTCAAGCTTCTTACTTCTATCTTGATTCAATATAAGCTCACAAAAGTCTTGCACCACCTTTGCATGAAAAGAAATTTTCGTGCCTTTTGATTATGACTTGAGCTTATTTGGGTTTTGCTAGCTTGTGAGAGCTTTTGTTTTGTTTTTGTTTAGCTTATTTACAAGTTTTAAAGTCGTTATCTTTAGTTTTTTAATCTTTATTTTGAGTCTAAAAATGATTTTTAGTTACAAGCCCTAGAAATATGTTTTGCTTATTTTGATTAGTTGTGTTTTCTATAGCTTATTTTGAGTATTGGTCTTACTTAATATTGAGTTTAAATAAGTTTTTATTAAGTTTTTATAAAAAGTTCACGTAAAAAATTATGTCCAGTATGTATTTAGGGTTTAATAGCGAGTTTGGAGTCTATTAGGGTTTAGTAGCGAGTATGGTCCATTTTACATAGCGAGTTTGCTATTTATTTTGATCTAGTGAGTTTCAACTTGGCTAGAATAGCGAGTTTGGTCTTGGGTAAACCATAGCGAGTTTCATTTCTAGTTTTAGCATAGCGAGTTTTGTTTTTCTTCATTAGCATAGCGAGTTTGATTTTTCATCTAGAGCTTAGCGAGTTTGGTCTCTCATTTAGGATAGCGAGTATCTTTTCCTTGTCCATAGCGAGTTTGTCCAAGGTTTTCCCTAGCGAGTTTTGTTTTTCCCTAGTGAGTTTGGTAGCGAGTTTGGGGTCACATAGGTCTAGCGAGTTTCGTTTCTAATAATAGTGTAGCGAGTATGATTTTTGGGTTTAGGGTAGCGAGTTTCCTTTTTCATTTAAGTATAGCGAGTTTAGATTTTTATTTATTTTTCGAGTCTTAGTCTTTTATTGTCGTGTCTTGTTTATTGAGCCGAGCTAGGCTTATTTACACTCCATCGTTCATCGAGTGGAGTTAGCTTTTATCCATTTCTTACCGTTACTCTGTCGAATTTTCTTTTGAACTTTTTAACTTAGTTTAATTTTCTTTTGGTTAATTAAATACAAAACAGCAAAACCATTTTCTTTATTTCTTTCTTAGTTTAAACTTTTATTTCCTTTTCGCTTTACTTAGTCTCATGTTTTCTCTAGTAGTTAAACTTATTTTCTTATCGTTCTTTATTTCATTTAAACTTTATGCAAACCTTTCGTAGTATAACTAAAACGAATTCAACTCTTTTAAACCCATTCATCTCACATAACTCACGACTTGAGTGACTAGATCAATTTTAACGCTCGTTGGGACAACGATCCGTGGTTTACAAGCTTCACCGCTTAGTTTTGCTACATCAGGGGCTGCGCATATGCCAGATGAAGGAGAAGAAAGGGCACGTTTGGGGAAGAGATAAAGAGGAAAAAAAAATAAATTAAATAAAAACGGATATAAAATAAATAAAAACTGTGGGAGTGTATATAATAAAGGGGTGTTATATTTTTTTAGGGTAATTAAGTGTTTTATAATTAACCGGGTATAACGTGTCCCGTTAAATTAAAATGAAATGCGAAATTTTTCGACTTAGTAAATTTGTAAAATAATATTTTGAAGGTGCGTTAATAAGATAGAACCAAGATAGAGTTAGTGATTCCGGAAAGATTCGATATTTATTTTTGCCCATACTATTCTAGTTAATACACGTGTGGTCTCAGAAATTTAGTGATAAGGTTTTTATCAACAATGGTTGCTCAAGATTATAGGTTGTAATTTATACCGGGAAAAAAATATGGGATCAAGTAAGTAACTAATATAACATTAGATTTAAAAAAATTCTAGTTTAAATTGCTTAAACCTTTGGGAAAAAAGTGGGCGTACAGTATAGCAATTAGCGTTTTTTGTACTTATCAATTGTGTTTGTAACAAGTCGTTTGTAGGGGGGGGGGGGAAAAAATATATTCCCATATATGAAAAGTTTTTGTATGGTACTTAGTTGTTTTTACAATCTTCGAGAATACTTTTGCTTTTGGAACCGTAGTTGTTCTGTGACTCATGTATCTTTGCAGTTGGAAGATTATCTAGCAGAGTGGTGGCTAGAGCGGTAGGCTTGTAGAAAAGAGAAGAATGGAAATTAGATGTACCTGAATCGCCTTAGAGTGAAGAGGGGACGGCGATAGTCCGTCGTAGGGAAGTTTTCTGAGTTAGTGAGAAAGAAAAGAAGATCGGATGGTCACACTATGTAGTTGGCTCTCCTCCATCAGAAGGGGTTGTGAGGGCTTGGTCGTATGCTTGCAGCTTTGTGAGGAGAATCCAAGATCTTGACTTTCGCGCTAAGTTTTAGACATGCGCAGCAGTGTGCCCTATTGTGCATCCATCGTGGGACATTGCGCAAGGAACTTGCGTCAACGTCTTGAGCGCAATGGTGTTTAACAAGGATTCGTGGGCGGCCGGCGGCCCGGGTGTCCAATGTTGATGGGTTTGCAACCCCTTACTCAACGAGTTGTTTAGTATTATCATCCTTTTACCAATGTGGGTATTAATTTAGTGCCATGCACGCCATGTAACTAAAGGGTAACGTGACCAACACATTGAAATATAAATAGTATTTAAATAACAAGTAAAGAAATTTTGTCGCGGAGTTTAGCTAGAAAACCGCGAAATGTTTTATTAATACTTGAAAGTTTTGTAAAAAAAATATTTCTAGATAAGACTTAAAAAATAAAGTTACATGGATCTTTATTGGGGCACTTATCTAAACATGCTTGAGATGTCCATTGGCTGGGCCGTAAAGCCTATTCTAAGATAGGCATCGCTTAAGTAAACGAACGTATTCCACGTTCGTTCTAGCTCGTGTCACATCATTTAATCGCGTAGACAAAACTGTACGCTACCACTTTAACCAAGTAAGCATTTCACGACCTCGTAAGGTCAACTTCCCAACTTTGGTCCTAGCTTCCAGTGTCTTCTGGCGCGGGCTTGGTCGTTTTCGCTGGTATACGAAGTCACCTGGTCTGAATGAAGTGCTGCGCACTTTGGGGCATACGTAGTAACCCTTTCATTCTTGATTTGGCTTTTTCTTTCGCGTATTGCGCGCTTCCTTTGATCGCTCTTCCAATAGATCTAAAGTCTATTCGACGCTCGCTCATCATCATTTGGTTGCAGAATTAAACTTCCGCAGTGTGGATGGTTGGCATTTCCAATTTCAGCTGGTATGGACAGCTTGCTGTTTTCGCATAACCAGAAGGAAGAAGGGAGAGTCTCCGGGGGGTGCGAGAGGCGCGGCGTATAAGTAGTTCGATGCGCCCAGGAAATGTGATAGTTCCATCTACCCATCTTCCTTTGTGTCTGGTCCAGACGCGCTTTGATTCCTTCACCCCAGGCTTTTATCGCCGCGTTCAACCAGGACCATTTGTTTGTGGTGAGTTACTGACGTGAAGTGTTGCTTTGATGTTCAGCTGTTTGCACCAATCTTTGCGAGATGTTCACGAATTGTTTTCCGATTATCTGAGGATGATCTCACCAGGTAGTCCAAAGCGACATACGATGTTATCCCCATACGAATCGCTTGACTTGGTTGCCCGTGATTTGTAGCCACTGCTGTTGCATTCCAAACCACTTGGTGAAGTAATCTATTGCCACAATGAGAATTTCAATCCACCCGCGACAACAGGAATGGTCCAGCCGATGTCTATCCCCATTTGTAAAATGGCCATGGATGGTTACGGGTTAAATTCATGCTCGTGGATGGCCGCGGGATAGGTCTGTGAACTTGGCCAGTCGCTGCATTTGCGTTACCAAGTTCGTGCATCTCGGATGCATTAGTGGGCCAAGTAATATCTTGACCTTAGCGCTCGCGCCACAACAGGGACCGTAGGTCCTGAGTGCATACTGCATGAACCAGGGTGGATCATCTCGAAAGTACGTAATCTGCCTGAAAGGGGCTCCCACACACCGGAAGCCATGGTTGTAAGAATGAGCACCTGTATAAGACGCCATCCTGAGCTCGAATCGCTGCGCTGTAGCGCCGTAGGTTCGTTGAGAGTTGCTTTCTGTGTCTGCTTGGTTAATAAATAAATAAACCTGCTGTATGAAGCCAACCTAACCCATAAAAGGGGCAATCAATTAGGCCTTTCTTCTTCTATAACTTGCTACATATACACATCTCGAGAGATACGACTTGTCTTTNATATGCGCAGCCCCGTTTCTCACCTCAAAACCCTAACCATTCCAAATCCATCAATTGACCTACATCTATCACTCCTCTTTATTGAAATTAAACAAAAGTGAAAGAGACCCCAGATGAGTCAAACATCGTGCGGCGTTTCCCTATGAACCACGGGTCACGGTTTTGCTTCGAAGGATGAGTGAGATAGCTGCGTTTCCTCATAATGGTCAGCACCATAATCGAGCCTCCAAAAGATGGAGTCAAACTTTCTATGTTATTTTCTTTTTATTGGCACCGATCCAAGAGGAGAACCACACCTCAAAATCTTATTCAAAAATTTGCAAAGGTTAGCTCATTGTGGGTTCTCGCTTGGATTCGGATTTGGATTATTGCTTCGGTTTGCTTTCAAGCATTGTAAGAATTCTTGTTCTTGTTCTTATTCCAGTCGAACCTATAAACTTGCCTTTGAAATAATGGTTTTGATTGATATTGACCCGTTAGTCATTTTTTTTTTCTTTTTTCTTCTTTTTTTTTGATTAAGATTGAATTTGTTTTGATCCTTGGGTGGTAGAAATTTTAACCAAAATCGAAAACCTAAGTTTCTATGGCTCACGTATGGAAGTTATGGTTGGTTGCCTTTGTTTGATTCTTAAATTGTTTTGATCCTAGCCGATTGGTAAACTGTTATGCTAGCCTTACTTGTTGTTAGCCGAGCTGTGGTTAGACCGAGTGAGACACCTTTAGGGTCTCGGTTTGCTAACTTTCTTGATATCATGACCCGAAGCGCCTCGTTGCTGCACTCCCATGTTCACAAATATACATTTCGAGGTCGAATGTTGGTTCACGAAGTGGTTTTAGCTGTGGTCGAGACTCAGTAGTTAAGGGTTGCCCCATGGACTACACTCGAATAGTATTTGAGTGTGTCACCCCATTTGTGGAGTCAAACCCAACTGGCTGCCATAACGCGAGACCACAAGGCCTCATCATCGAGTTGTGTCGAACTGGTTACTCGAGTGAGACACCGGACTCGTACTAGTACTCTAACTGGTGGCGACATTCGTTCAAAAATACAAACCAGGCCTGCTTATTTTCTTTTGCAAAAATCGCCACTGATGGCACGACATGGAGAATGGCCTGCTGGTTAGGCTACTACCTGAGAAACGCTTTGGGCCTCAAGCCCAGCCCAACGATTCAAAAGCTGTGTGTTATTTGTAATTGGGCCGCAGGCCCACTCCAGCCTTGCTACTCAAAAACAAAGTTACAGGGTGCGTTTGAATTACAAATAGAGGCGCATGTATATAAACTTTTCGAAATAACATTTACGACACATATAACAAATAACTTAGCATAGCGTATATCTGAACCTATTCCCGACTCATTCCACCCCACTCGATCACAAATCTCACGATGTAATTATATGATATACGTTATAACTCAACATAATTTTCAACAAATTAGTTTACTTAATTACAACTAAATTTTTGCCCATGCATTACACATGCAACTATAATCTCTATCATACATGTACAACCTATAAAAACGAATCAAAACTAAAATTTGTAAATATTTAACATGCTTATTTACTTATATCGCCTAATTAAATTTTCACGCTCGAAATTATTATATATGAAAAACCTATTAAATGTTTATAAAATTTTAAGACGGCTTTCGTTCCCTAAACATATATATACTTTGTAACTTGTAATCAACATTCACGCAACTATATATATATACGTATATATTACTAAACACCTTTTCACGTCTCTCCCGCCAACGTTCTCTTCTCATCAACGACGATTTTCCGTTCTTGTCTCCGCATACTTGTCTAAAGAGTACTTTTCGGCAGATATACCACTACATTTCTAAGAGCCAATATACTCGAACATTTAGTAAACAATTTCTAAACTTAAATGCTACCACACAAGCAACTTTAACGAAAACGTTTCAAAAACTTTTAAACTTATCTACGTTTCATAGAGTCTTAAACTTGAATTGTAAACTAAATTATGCCATACTAATCTAGGTCACGCGTTGGAGCTATCTACTATTTGACTCTATTGCACTTCAGATTACTACTACACTAAGGTGAGTTCATAGTCCCACTTTTACTATGTTTTCAAATTCCGTGGGGAGATACATGCTACAAATCNATTATAACTTAAACGCTGTGAATTCACTCAACCTTTGTGTTGACTTTTTAGCATGTTTTATCTCAGGAAACTAAACAGCTTTATGGCACGGAGTGGAGCAGGGCATTCTTTTGATTATCAATCTAATGATGTTATCATTCTTTTGAAAACAATTTCTTGATGTATTACTAAAACTTATTGGGATCTGAAACGTTTGTTTTGAATTATGATTATGAATGATAACAAAGCTTCCAAAACAACTCTTTCAAGTTGTTTTCTATGATTATGACTACGATACTAAGATGTAATACCCCGATTAGACTTCCGCTGCTTAATTTCGATTTTTAGGGTGTTACAATAACTAATGCTCACAACTTCTAAGTTACAAGATTTGAGATAAGGCATCTGACTGAGCTCGATCGTTTGCGACTGAGGCTAAAGCTTTAATCAGTTTTAAACGAACAAGTAATTAATTTCCCTGAACCATTTATATTTACTAATTTAAATTTTCATATTGATGTTATATTTATTGTAATTTGTATTTGTTTGGTTGGATTACCTCAACTTATGATCTTCAATAGAAAAAGAGCACGGACTTTCTTTGTCTGGTGCTATTAAAGATCTAGAACTTATTCGTTTCGATCATTTATCCAACCCGTGCGCCTCTACTTATTATGGTCCACAAAATTTGGCTGACAGCTTATGTTCCATTTAACTTCAACTTCTATTTCTTTAAATTCTTAAACTCTTACTAACATGCCAAGGAAACTCTCAAACGCCGTGGCTGTAACCTCGGAACCGAAGAAACCATGGAACGTCTTATATAAGTTGTGGAAATTGGTCACCTACAACAGACCCACAATAGCAGCAAAGAAAGTACTCGAGTTAGAAATTAATGATGATGGAGTTTACATACTTTGTAATGCAATTTTATTTATTATTTTTTGTGTGAGCAGATGTTGGGTTTGGACGCTTTTGCAGATACCATGGTGGGGGATCAAATGATTAGGGGGATATCTGGTGGGCAAAAGAAACCTGTTACAACAGGTAATATCATTGAATCATTAAACTGCATACGTTTTAAATCACGTACGTTTTGAAATATACTTTTTCTTTCATGACGGCTAGGCTCATACTTATAATGTTACATTTATAGGTGAAATGACGTCAGATGCACACTCAAGCTTTGATATTTCCAACTACATCAATAGATCACTTGAAGAAGATTTTGGTGCTGCACCGCATGGTGGATGTCGCTACAGGTAACACCTTTTAGGATTTTACCAAGTTTTATGTTATTTATTTCAAACCACTACTGCAAATAACTATCGTCATTGCTATGTACAACAAACAGGTTATTCAATAGCCAAATAACTGTGACAAGCTTATAACAATCCAGCATATATACCGTTTATTCAAAATAGATGGTAGGTCTCATAAGATATACATTGAACCAGTGACAAGCTGCACATACTTCATGTCACAATATGTTGTTCCAGAGCCAGACTTAATTATATGAGGTGTTATGGAGGTAATTTCACAGCTTGCCGTTTATAGCCTGACTCAACATCTTTCAACAAACTCATTATAAAACTTTTTTTAAACACCACAGGTTTACAACTTTTGGGAACCCCAGCAATCCACTACAATCTAAATCCCGACATTCCAGAGGCTCATCAAATTCTTAATGTGTAAGCGAAATAGCACATAACATAGCATCAATACTTCATTTTTTGTAATTGCAAAAGAAAAGGAAAAAGGGAAATCACCAAATTGCAGCCTGTAAAGTATAGAACTTCAATTGCGTTTGATTAACTCTTATTTATATGTTTCTACAGGTTTTAACTAAAGAGCATAAAATTTCACATTTTTCAGGATTGCGATAATGCAGAGATCATGGAAAGCAAGTAAATCTAACATCATGTACACTAACGCGGTTAAAAAAAACTAATTGAAAGGCGATTCTTTGTGTGCAACCTGATAAACTCCAACAAAGGGGCGTAACCATTCGAAAAAGGTACATATGTGAAAAGGTTTTTGATCTTTTGAAGAAACGCAATTCTTGCATGTTTTTATTGATTGTGATATGTCATTGCCTAACAAAAGTATCCTTTAGTAAATTGTTTGATCTCATAAGCATTTTTTATTGCGCTTAATTTAATGGCATATTAGGTTTCAGAAAATTGCGAGGCTTTTTTTCCTTTTGCAGACTAAAATGTAAATGAAGGGGTGTTTGGATCGGGTCACTACACAAACAAAGAATAATTGGATCAGATTGGAAATTCATATATCAGATATATATCAACATATTACATTAATGAGGTATGTTTCGATCAGAAACCTACAAAATTTGGAGTAGACCAGGTCATCAATGAAACAAACAGACTAAAGGTCGTATGGGTATATCGGGTATTGGTAGATTTGGTAAAAAGTACTTCCGCTCAACCCAACTTGACCCCTGCAAAAATTACCCATTCTGACGCATTATCCAACATGCCTCCTATGGTCCTACCCATAGTGATACCTCTATTTATCATATTATTAAATGTGCATATAACATGCTATTATAATACCTCTCTTTACCTATTATGTAAAGATGGGAAATAATACTGGATTCGTCCGCAACTATATTAGATGGCCTTAGAGCTTTTGTTTGCACATGTGAAAGCTCTTGCCAAATTCGCCTTTGGTATGGATTTAACACAGGCATGTTTTGCAAAAATCGGTTATATAATGCTTACTAAAGACGGGTGTTTTCATTAACTGATTATTTTTCTGTGTTCCATGGAAGGTTCTGCTCCCTACTCTTGATTTCAAAACATTTGAACTCCTACCTAATGGATCTATTAATAACAACCATTTAGGCAGTTCATGGAAGACCATGGTCATGAGCATATGATTGATGGCGTTGTAATAACTGTTCAACGGCGCTATGGGTAAGCTAATCAAAACAATTATTAACTTATCACCGTAATTTATTAAGTTTATATCGTTGTATGTTATTGCAATAAGAAGAAGAAGCGCCGATAATATATAACGTTTATTAAAGGGTCGGATGCTGAATCTAAAGCATACTCTGATACAGGAGATAAGAGAGAGTAGTGTAAAATTGGAAATCAGGCTGGGTAAGGAGGAATAAATGAAGGGGATTGAGTAAGGAGGAATACAGGAGATAAGGAGGAATACAGGAGATAAGAGAGAGTAGTTCAAAATTGTAAATCAGGATGAGTAAGGAGGAACAAATGACCAGAGGGGACACATTGTCATGGTTGAAATAGGCCTTACGTTTGTCAGCCCCATAATGAGCTGTAAACAGCAAGGAGCCAAGGACAACAACAACGTAAATGTAAAGAATGCTCAATGAAGCTTCGTGAGAACATCGATGATATTTCCAAAGCCGATTTCTACAACCCACAAGCTGGGCACTGCACACATCTAAATAGCTTCAAGTTCGCCATTCTTCAGCTTTTGCAACTCGGTGGTGAGTGTACGTGGTGTTCTCAAGAGTGTAAGTTACCCAAAATATATTGTTCAAATTGAAATTGGTAGCTTAGGTGAAATACTATTGTCACACTACAAGTTAATTGTAGATTAGTAACACACCAAAATAGTTTTTTAGTCGAAAATGTAATAGTAAATGTAAAGAATGCTATCACCGAAAAAGTACAACTAAAAACAAACACCTGCACATTAAAAATGTATAAGTTAAAGTGTCGTCTCTAAAGACCTATATATAGCGACACACAAAGAGTTGTAACATATTATATCGATTCAACTTTGTTCATAGAAAGAATCATAAAACAAAAAGATAAAAGCTTCTACCCACCCCTCTTATGAGTGTCACTAAGGACATGACTACTCGAATGCCAATTGATATATTTTGGATTACTGATACGAAGGATGTTGAATTAGTTATCTGTGTTTATTGCTTTGTAACGGGTTTACGAACATAACTAAAGTTTTTGGTATCTTTACAGCACAGAATAGTCGCACCACTCTGGACAATTAACACGCACAACATAATCTACGTAACAAACGGGAATATGAGAATTCAGATAGTCAACGAGCAAGGTCAACCATTCTTCAATGACCAAGTCCATGAACAACATTTGGTTGTGGTCCAACAGAATTTTGCGGTGGTGAAACAAGCTGGCGAACAAGGATGCAGCTGGATCTCATTCAGGACTAACGACAATGCAATGATCAACACCTTGGCTGGAAGGACATCTGCCATGAATGCTGTCTTAACAAACGCATACCAAATGTGGAGGGAAGAGGCACAACAACTTAAGTACAGCAGAGGCGGGATGTTTATGAGGAATTTTGTTCATCTTTTGTACATGAGGAATGCAGAACCACAATAATGATAAATTACCTGACAACTTATGGTCACACCAATTCTCAAAGGTAAAGCGTCAAAATACAGGTATGATGTCTGCATTATTTTTTATATGCTTTACCTCCCCCATACCCTGCCCCGGCGGGATTGGGTTTGTTGTTGTATATATATTGAGTAGTGTGTTTTTTTCTACCATTCCATTCGATTTCATGTTTAACGATTTTGATCAATAAAGTGTAGAAAGTATTATCATCTAACAGGTCTATGAATTTCCTTTTGTATTTCCAGTTGCAAATTTTTAACTTTGTTTTTCCAGCTAAATCACTTATTCTGGTCATGTGGTATTAAATAAGATCAATATCCATATCATGTTTTAGAAGTATAATTTTTTCCTTAAGGTGGCAATTCAAGCATATTACTTGATGGCATCAATTTGAAGTTTTCTAAATAACGATTGATAATTTCAAATGATAAAAATTTGTTGTGTTTAGATTTTATGGCAGACGGATTTGAAATATAGTGAACCAAATTCGTTCAACAATAGAAGGAACGTTTTTAGTAGAACATGGGCTACAGAAATACTAATGTTTGAAATCAATGCAGCAGCTGCTAACTTGGATTACCCCGCTTCTATCCCTAAAGGCCTTGAAGCTCCTAATATCAACCATATGGACCATATGACTGTATATGTGCCATGGTTAGAGCAGGCATTCTTGGTCTCGCTCATGCCACTACTCAACTTGGATATTGGATTGTCAATTGTAGGAAAATATAAATTGTATAACTCTTGAGATGTTAAAAGATGGACACAATATATTATCAACATCCATTCATGTAAATTGTTCTGATGTAGGTAACAAGGCTATGGAATCAAAGTTTTATCCTGAGGCAATTGAGATTTACATTGTTGCTATAGCACTTTATGATGATAATGTTATTTATTATTTCAATAGGTGACATATCTATATGTTTGTTACATTGTGTTGAATGGGTTCTTTTTCAGGACAACTACTTATACTCAGACATGCCATGAAGATCATTGATACTTTGCAACTATTTTTATAGTGGTGGTGTCCTTTCAGGTAAGAAATATAGATAGGGCTAAATATTTAATGTATATCTTCTTATGATGTTAACGCATACGAAAGATTGGGATATGAACCATCTGAGGCGCAACTTGCAGCTTCACTGAGGATTTCATGAGCTGAATTGCAAATGCAATAGATTGAGTACAAATTGGCTTGAGAGAAGCTAGCCATGAGCAATGTCCTTTTAGTAATGTCAGTTGCATAAAATATACCAGCATGGGAGCCAAAATCAGTGATCTAATTCAGGTGTGTGTTATCATTAATAATAGCAACTGATAGAAGCAATATATTGAATAGCATGTTAAATATTGGTATCATTTATTTATAGGTTTGGATATCTTTAATTTTATACAATATATGTTTTATGCAGGGAGGTCTAATTGATATCCATACCTGCAAGTCATGTTATCATTCTATGCAAGTCATTTTATCATTCTATGATTTGCAGGTCTTTGTATGTAAGTAAGCAAGAAGGCTTTAAAAGGCTATTGGAATTGAAGGTCACTTTGCACCGACACCATGTACTTCATAGGTCTCATCCCGAAAAATACCTCTGATTTGTTAAGGTAGCCGAAATCTGTATTCATGTCGAGTTGAGGTATGATTTTCATGTTATATTATACACACATGTTCACTTTTCTCTAACTGTTCAAATGCAAAAATTTTGATATTGAGGGGATTATAAAATGTAAGTTTTAATTTTGCCAAAAGGAGGTAACGACTTTGTCCATCATTTTCATCTTTTATTGTCAAATTGTTTAATGGTTAACCAAATCAAATTTAATGTGGTAATTGTGTAAACTACAAAAGAAAATAAACATTGTTGCGATTGTTGGTTACGCTGATATTCCCAAAAAAAATGAATATCAGCTACTATAAGTTGTTGCAGTTCAGCTCATGAGTGTGGGGATATGTGGCAGTGAGAGAGCATTTCAATTGACTCAAAGGTTTGTGTTTCTAATTAACCAATTCCCCACCGACTCACCACACAGGAAGATTAATGATATAATCTTATATCTAATCAGGGATTATATACTGGCCCATACTCGACCAGTTTATATCATTTTGTATTGATAGCTGGGTATGATTAAAAGATGGAATCGAGGAAATATCGCGGAAATGGATGGCTATATGTACATGGCACGTAACATATCAGATTCTCATGGAGTATGTGGAATCAACATGTTGGCGTCTTATCCAAGAAGCCAACTCCTACTCCAAAACCCATCAAATGTAATTTATTTTCTTGGTGTAACGAAGGCGAAACCTGCTGTTGTGCTACAAAAGTTCTTGGTATATTGTTTAAATGGATGTGTTGTGAGTTAAATGCTTATATATACTCTAAGGACCAACATCACTGTTGCCCTTCTGATTATCCGATGTATGATTTTGAAAGGACTTTGCGCCTTAAGCTTAGTTTTTAGTTTGTTTCTTAATGATTGTCATGTTATGCAAGATGTTGGACTCAAACAATGGCCTAATTTAAAGTAGCCTGAGAGAGCCAAAAATAAAAAGACTGGAAAGAGTTCACGAAATCTAAAGTTTAAACTTGGATTTTGAGTTAGTCACGTAACAGGATTATGTGAATTTAACAATTTCTTCAATGAAATTAATAAAATGATCATCTAATTTTCTTATTAACAATTGCTTCAATGAAATTAATAAAAAGATCATCTAATTATCTTATTAACAATTGCTTCAATGAAATTGATACAATGATCATCTCATTTATAAGTGAGTAATTGTTATTTATATGAGTAATTGTTATTTATATTCTACATTCATATTTAAAGTAGTTTTCCTCACAAGCTATTTGATAAATAAAGTTTGTTATATGATAAAATGTAAATGTGTATAATTTTTAATATGCGTTTAATTAATTAATAGTAAATAAAACTCATATATTTAGCAGATTTAAACAAAAAGAACATTATATAATTAATCATACAAAAAACATGATAAAAATAAATAAAGAAATCCATAAATTTAAATTTCCAAAAATTAAAAATGCAAACACAAATAAAATCACATGATTAGTGCGAATCACAAAACATGCCCGCCCATTGGGCGGGCCATGACCACTAGTATATATATATATATATATATATATATATATATATATATATATATATATATATATATATATATATATATATATATATATATATATATATATATA
>LBNU01008444.1:40492-61711 GCA_014162995.1 Artemisia annua | reverse complement strand
AAAAAAAATAGAAAAAGCATATCGGTGACTACCCATCCGACCTATCTTTATTCTGAGTTATGTTTTGTTTGTTATTTCCATTTGGTTTTCGATGTTTAAGATTGGAGTCAATCTTGCGTTGGCAACGGCCTCCTTGTATACTGTATACCGTAACCAAGATGATTGACTAGCCACCAGTAAACGTATCCTTTATCCAAACAAACCGGTGTTTTTCAGTATCCCTAAACCTCGTTAAACCCTTTTTGTAAACCCTCTTTGATAGGCTATCCTAGGTGCTTACGCCTAGAGTGGAGATAAGGTTTCGATCCTCTCTCAAGCCTATGGTAATTACTTTACCTTATGTCAGGGTAGTGAGTGATATTATCCATTTCCTTTACATTATATTTACTATTATCAACCGAGAGATGTGAGTATCCAAACACTACATGAGAAGTGCTAGTATATTTTCTCCGTTGCTTTATTTTGAGTTTAAAATTGGAACGACGTAATTCTTTATTACTTTTATTGTTTGCATTAAATGGACCTCTAACTTGTATTTTAATTTGGAATAAAAGGCGCATTTGTTGAGGACAAGCAAACTCTCACAGTGTAAGGTAGTTTGGATGAGGACGGAAAATGTTACGTTTTTTAGGGTCCGTTTGGCTGAGTCCTCAATTCCTGTATATTATTGGGGGATCGGATTTCACCCAAAGGTCGTTTCTTTTCTCATTTTATGTACTTTTGAGGAGAAAATCACAAAAGAAGCATTTTCGGGCGGTTTTCGGAGTTGAAAAAGTGCGGAAAACCAACAAAATCTCAAAAGACCTAAAGTGCACAGGAAGGTCGGACGGCGTCACAAAGCTTCCAACGTGACGACGTCAGGAACAACTGAAGTGAAAATTGGAAGGTTACTCCATGACGGGCCAGAGAGTTTTTACCCTATTGTTCGGGGTGACGGCGTTCAGGAAGGCCCGTCAGATCTGGGAACAAGGGGCGGGCTTGACGACGTCAAGAAGGGCCATCAGCAAACCTTAAATCGTCGGCCGTGACGGCGTCACACCTTTGGGCGCTGACGCCGTCAGCCCGTATGTATCTATATATATAGAACGATTGGTATGTTTTAAAAGGAGGAACTTGGTGGGGGAGAACTTAAGGTTAAACCCTAGCTCGTTGTATCACAGACTTTAGAGGTGGTAACTTTTACCCCTAACTTGCATGTTTGAATCTTAAGATAAGCTCTTCATTCCAATCCATTTACAATATGTGCTATGTGATTGTATGATTTATGTTTGTGGCTTTTTCTTTTCTTTAACATGCCTAAGGCTAAAATTAACTCGTGTTTGCTTATGATCTAATGCAAACCTTAACTATTTGATTATCATGTATGTATGTTGTGATTGTTGATTTTGGATGAATGTTTTCATCTACGTTTTTTAGACTTAAGAAAACTGGCTAACCTCCTATTACGGTAACCAAGCTTGAACGTCTTTAGGAAACGTGGAATCGTTCATGTTGCGCGTTAATCGATTTTAAGTAGTATTTCATGCGTTAGGTTCTCTATCGGGTGAGCTTATGATAGGATTACTTTTGACGTATCGTCATATTTTAGTGGAGGTAGAGGCTATTATGAGTTTAGGGAATTGAACGCATCCCTTACGACTTGTAGGAATACACCCGTCATCCCACGCAACTACATACTAATAACATGGTTAAAAATAGGTTAGGGAGTAATGAAATCTAAGTAAACACTACTTCTCCCCCACCATTGTTTTCTCAAAACTTTAATTATTCGCATAAGTAGATACTTGGGTTAGTTGATTAGCAACTAATTCCGCCCACTCCTTCAAAACGGAGATTTTACGCTTTTCTAAAAAAAATTTAAAAATTACAAAAAATAATCATCCTCACCCTTTAGACCTTAATTAGAGTAGTCTTTAAACCTAACGAACACTATTCCCGTCGAGAAACGATCAATTCCCCCGGGTTACTTTGCCACTACACTATACTACATCGGTCAGGTACACTGCCTTGGTGGGGATTGTAAGCTTCTCGAGATCCTCGAGATGGGTAAAACGTAGTGCGTTTGCAATCCCACGCGCATCAGATGTCCCCGTGCGATTGCTACTTGGAGAAAAGTATGTGGTTGGTGGAATCTTGCTACTCCAGTGGCTTTTCCTTCATTTTCTATCTCAGATATTTCAGATGGCAAAATAAAGGCTCAAGGTAGTAATGCATGTTTAAACAAGATTCTCTCCAAGGCGTTTTTTATTGTACAATTTGGTCTATATGGAGGTGGTGCAATAAGATTGTAAATGCGGACCCAAATCAAGTGGATTGCGTCCTGAACGAAGACATCTTTCACTCTATTCAGAGGATCTCTAAAATTTGGATTTCGGCACGGTTTAAGGCTCACGATATTAATTGGAGCTGTTGGATCCCTCGACCCATCAACATTATGTCTTCTTCGTAATGCTTTGATTTGTGTTTCTAGATTATTTGTTTTTGCTTTGCCCTTTTTAGCGGCTCGACTCCCTTATACTTGTTTTTTGGCCCCGTCTTAGTGCCTTTGTGTTTTTGTAAAAGTGTATCAACCTTTCAAAAAAAAGTATCTTCCAATTAAATATGATTAAAATCACACTATTTTGTTAAGAAATATCTATTTTATCAAAGTAGAGTTTTGAATTTATAAATAAAACATTGTATATTTGAGTTTGTAAGAATTACAGTGTAGGGTTTTGTTGAGGTTCTCGTAATTAATAAAACAAGTACAACGGAAAATATAACATAAATAAAATCATTTGGAAACTCTAATGCCTATATCGCATGAATAAAGATGTAACTCAAACCTTAACACGTATAGTGTTTACAGGATTACTAACTTGTTCCTGCAAACCGTAAGCTCCGAATAACATGCTATGGGAATGGCCTTCTTCTTTCTTTGGAACCCTAGGCCAGTCAATCTACATTGTGTGAGAAGTTTATACTTAACTCCATAGAATTGAATTTAAAATAATATTATTTTATAAAAATTTGGACTTGATCCGTTTGGTGTGAGGGTTTATAGTGGAGGTTTAGGCTCAATCCAAAAATTAGATGCTTGTTTCATAATTTCGGATTAAGATTTGGAATATATTACGAAAAATGCACTGTGTAAATTCCATGGCAAGATGGTTGGTTTTCTGACAATATATTGGGTTTTATGACAATGTGTGGGGTCTAGCGTACTATCACCCTTGCATATATTTACTTTATACATTATAAAACAATAAAATATTTTTAAAATACTTTTATTAATTATTAAAATATTTTTTAAATTTAATAATATTATTTTCTCTCACTTCATGTTCTTTTTTCTCTCTTACATCAAATCAAAATAAAAATTCTAATCCAAATTCAAATCCTAATCCTAAACCCACTTATATACCAAACGGGCCCTTAAATTCTATTAGGTAATAAGAATATAACATTATTTTACGTTTTGCAACAAAAATTTAAATCTCACATATTTTTACTTTTTTTTTTAACTTTTTGCAACATGTGTTTTTATATAAAAAAAAAATAAAACAAATTTTAGCCAATTGAGGAGGTGTTTGGTATGTGTATGGGAATGACTATGGATATGGGTATAGAATGGGTTTGTAAACCCACCATCATGTGGGAAATGCCCATTTTTATGGGTTTCATACCCATTTTCAAAAGCTAAACCCATAAACCAAATAACTATATTGGGAATGAAAGCGTTCCTTTATTTTCATACCTTCAAACTAAATGGCCATTGAGTGTCCAGTTTAATACTTTTGCTCACAATTCGTGGCTCAAATTACCACTTGACAAAAATGAGTTTTCTATTAGTCCGGTTTATTTTGAATAAAACATTTGATTTTCTTAAATGATTTGAAGCACGTCTATTTTTAGTATATAAAAGATTACAATG
Organism: Artemisia annua; assembly: GCA_014162995.1. Classification (NCBI taxonomy): domain Eukaryota; kingdom Viridiplantae; phylum Streptophyta; class Magnoliopsida; order Asterales; family Asteraceae; genus Artemisia; species Artemisia annua. The sequence goes on along the minus strand of LBNU01008444.1, from coordinate 57,798 downwards.
ACAAATAGCGTCGGTTACCAAGTTTTGTAATTGATATTTTCTTTATTTGCACCTTCGCCACAAATCTCTTATCTCATAAAGAAATGGTATAATAACCATAAGATATTCTTGGATTCTTTTTTGGATGGATATATATTTCACTTACTAAAAATGAAATAAGAATTAATTATGTCAATAAAGAGGTTCTTCCTTTTGTTCCATTTGTATACTTGCAATGTTAACGCAGATTAAATAATCAGTTTTTTGCATATTTAAAGTAGCTATATATTTAACGCACAATAAATAAACATAAAAATTAAGTTACATATATGCCATTTTTAATTTAACAAAATCCAAGTTTTATTTTATATTCATATTATTTGTTGCCTTAAGGATTTCTCGGTGGACATTGTTTAGCAAATACCTTTAATATATCATATGTTGAAAATAAACACATGTGTTGGGTAAATCAAATTGCAATAGTTTTGTAGTTTCACAAGCCAAGTTCAAACCTTTAAGATACCCTTTTTATTCAACTTGCGTGTTTTCTATAGTTAGTAACCTACAATTATACTTTTACGCCTTTCCAATATAATTTTTTGTTGAGCTAAAATAATGAAATTTTTGTAAGAAATGTTTATTTCATTAAAGTAGAGTTTTAAATTTATATTTGAAATATTCAACTACCTATGTCCTATATTTTTCTTTTCTTTTTTTAAAAGAAAAAATATTTAGAATCATATTATTAAAGTCTTAGTTTCTTCATATTAAAAATAGTTTAAAATCACATATTTTGTTTAACAAATTACACTGTACGATTTTCATGAGGCTCGCATGGTCAATAAACATGAACACTTGAAAATATAACATAAATAAAATCATTTGAGAAAACTCTAATACAAAGATCTCAGGAACAAAGATATAACTTAAAGGAATTGATACTCACACCACATCTTTTGATGCATGCACCACAATTTGTGCATTACAGTTCGTACCGTACAACACTATAATGCACAAATTGTGGTGCATGCATCAAAAGATGTGGTGTGAGTATCAACCCCTATAACTTAAACGTAAACATGTATATAAAGTATTTAACTATTTATAGGATTACATACTTGTTTTGCAAACCGTAAGCTCCGATTAATATGCAGCGGGCACAACCTTCTTCTTTCTTCTGGAAGCCTGGGTTGATCGATCTACACTATGTGACATTTTTATGGTTAACTCCATAGATTTGAATTTAAATTTATATATATATATATATATATATATATATATATATATATATATATATATATATATATATATATATATATATATTTAAATTATATATATATATATATATATATATATATATATATATATATATATCTTGATTCGTAAATTCTGTTGGGTAATAAGAATATAACATTTTTTACATTTTGCAACTAAAATTTCACACCTCTTTTTACTTTTTTTCTTTTTGCAACTTAGGCGCATGCGTGTTTATTAACTATTTTTTTTTAAAAAAAATCTTGGAAACGAATTTGAGCCAATTGAGTGTCCAATTTTGACTTTTACTGACAAATCAGATGGTTCAAATTACTACTTGACAAAATCAAGCTTTTCTATTAGTCTAATTTACTTTTAATCAAATACTTGATTTACTTAAATGCTTTGAAGTGACGTTTTCTTTTATTATATAAAAGATGACGATGACAATTAGCGTCGGTTGTCACGTTTCTTTCAATAACATAAAGTTTGATTGGTATTTTTTTTAATCGCACATTCACCACAAATCCCTTATCTCATAAAGAAATGGTATAATAACCATGAGATTTTCTTGAACTCTTTGATGGATGGATATATATTTTGCTTGCTAAAATCATATAAGAATTCATTTTGTCAACAAATAGGTTCTTCCTTTAGTTACATTTGTGGACTTGCATTGTGCATAAGTAATAACATAATATTCAAGGAAGATTATATCATATGGTGAAAATAAACATGTGTTGTGTAAAATAGTTCTGCACTTACACAAGCCAATTTCAAACCTTAAAGATATCCTTTTTATTCAACTCACGTTCTTTTTCATAGTACCCTGTAATTATACTTTTGCATATAATTAGTTTGTAGAGCTAAAATAACGAAATTCTTGTAAGAAATATTTATTTCATTAATGTAGAGTTTTAAATTTCTATTTTTAAATATTCAACTACTTGCGTCTTTTTTTTCTTCTTTTATCGTTTAATATTTAGAATCTTACTATTATGATCTTAGTTTCTTCCAATTTTTTTTTGGGTAAAATCACACTATTTTGTTAAGATATATCTATTTTATTAAAGTAGAGCTTTGAATTTATAAATAAAATACTGTAGGGTTTGATGATGTTCAGATGGTTAATAAAAAATGCACAACGGAAAATAAAACATAAATAAAATCATATCAAAAAACTCTAATACCAAGATCTCATGAACAGAGATGTAACTCAAACCTAAACACGTATATATAGAGTTTATAGGATTACTTACTTGTTCCTGCAAACCGTAAGGTCCGAGTAATATATATTCTACGGGCACGACCTTCTTCTATCTTCTGGAACCATGGGTCGACCGATCTACATTATGTGAGAAGTTTATGCTTAACTTCGTAGAAGGAAATTGAAAATAAAATTATTTTATAAAAATTTGGACTTGATCGTAAATTTTATTGGGTAATAAGAATATAAGTACTTTACATTTTTCAATAAAAAATTTATAATGACACCTATTTTTACTTTTTTCTTTGTGCAATTTAGACACTTGTTTTTATTTAAAAAGAATTATTAAAAACGAATTTGAGCCAATTGAGTGTCTAATTTTGATTTTTACTGACAAATTAGGTGGCTCAATCCTGCTTAACAAGGTTGAGCTTTTCAATAGTCCAGTTTATATTTAATCAAATATTTTATTTATTTATTTATTTATTTATTTATTTTAATGCATTGTTTCTTTTATCATATAAAAGAGTATGATGACAATTAGTGTTGGTCGCCAAGTTTTATTATAGTATCATCAAATAATATTTGATTGGTCATTATTTTATTTGCACCTTCACCACATATTGGGTTTAATATGTGGTGAATACTATAACGAATCTACTTTGGTTGTGACTAACAAGAAAACTTATTTACTTAAAGGAAGCTATTTCAAGCCTTATGACATTTACCCTTACACATGGCGATGGCGATGTTAAAACCACTTTATATCAATGTGACGACCCGTAGATACTGAACTTCGTGAACACAGTCAATTAGTCTCAACCAAAAGTCAAGTATAATCGTTAAGTGAGTTTTCCTATTGGATTTGGAATCACACCTTGAGAACTATAAAGTGAAACCTTTGCATGTCATATATAAGCTCTAATATTTTTGTAGGATGATACGATGGTCCTCTTGCCGATAGATAGCAAACATGAACATTTAGAGTCATCTTTAATTATCATATAGAGACTTTCCAAAAACTTTACATTAAGAAACATCTATCATTTTCTAAACGTTAACTGAGTGCTTCAATTCTTGCACCAACATTTGCAGCGGGGACTTCGAGGTAATTTAGGGCCTGTTTGGTTTGTAGGTGGGTTTAAAATTGGATTTGGATTAGGGAATGATTTGAAAGATTTGGGAAATGTTTGAAAAAAAAAAGTAAGAGAGAGAAAATATATTATTATGTATTAAAATGTATAAAAATAAAATTAATATTTGTAAAAATAAAATTAATATATTAAATTATTATCTATTTTGTTTATCTTTTCGTAAATCCTGTGCCTAGGAATTCATGGAGCATAAAAAAAATTCTTGACTTTTGTCAGAAAGCCAAATAAATTGTAGAAAAGGAAGGGGTGTATGTGACTTTTGTTAAAACCCTTCTTTGAAGGTATGAAACACTGTGCTGTAACCCCACAACTCAAACCAAACAATTATGGGCCCGTTTGGTTCGTAGATGGGTTTAGGATTTGGATTTAGATTTGGTATAGATTGAAAGAAAAAGTAATTGAATGATAGTATTAATATTGTTTGTTTTGTAAAAATGTAAGTAAGAATAAATAATTATTTAATATTATTTTATAATAAAGTGAACCCATTTGGTAAATTATAATATTACTATTTCTTACAAATAAGATAGAAATAAAAGATTTAAAAAGAATGTTGTTGAAATATGTGGCTCATATCAAATATAAGGTGGGATCACTTAGAAAACTGTGTATCAAGAACAGTTTTGCAAAAATCGGCCGATTAATCGGCGATTAATCGGTAATCGGCCCAGGACCTTGGAGAGAATTTCACGGAAATCGGCCGATTAATCGGCCGAGTCAAGAAAATCGGCCGATTAATCGGTAAAAAATCGCTAATCGACCCCGGACCGCCTCATTACCGATTCACGATTTTTGCAACATTCATCAAGAAAATTTTGAACCAAACAATTGATATAGATTTTCTTTGAATATAAACCCTCTAATACCCGCATACCAAACGAATCCTTATATTTCTTTCAAACCATTCCCTAAATCCAAATACCTCATGACAAACGGGCCCTGTCATTATGCTTGTTGGCGGACTTCATTAGCTTCTATATATTAAAACTATTAACATAACATGATATATCCTATAAAAAGGTTCAAATATAGTTTCCATACCAACCCATTTAGAATGAACACTTTATTTGTACTTTGCCTTTAACAAACTTTGAAGAGTTGAAAATTGGTTTTGCGTGATAAAAATATTTGGCTTTTGTGAAAATAAATTGATTGTGTTAGTTCTAAAAATACTCAACTGTGACCAAACGCCTATGTTGATATAGACGAGTGCCAACTGGAAATTAAATGGAGAGGATGGGATGCGGGGGTATATATGTGTATACCTGGAAACTTCGTTAAGCTCCTTTCTATGCAATGATTGAAGTAAGTTGAAACCTAGCTTCGCAAGTTTGAGTAAAGACTCATTGTGAGATGCTAGTTGTTCGTACATAGGAATGTAATGCAATGCCTCTAGTCTTGTCAACCTTTTTTTTGTAACGGCTGTTTTAGCGCTTCTTGTATCTGGGTAGATAGTGCAGGGTTGCTGGGAACAAGATCCTTTGCCTATTTTGTCATAGACAAGTCCTTGTGAAAACAAGAGCATCATCTAGGAACGCCTTCACCTTGCACCTCAAATATGTTCCTCATACAGCTCAAGCAAGCCTTCTGCATCGTTGGTGAGGGATTCCTATATGAACCATCCTCTTCTTATAAGTTTTCAAAAATACCTGTCTCGGTCACAGAAAAGATCATTAGCTTCTTTCGTATGATTACCATATTAATGTCATGCATGCATACTCACCACAAGAAACATAAAAACCTTGTTGCCGAAGGATTCGAAACCAAGGGGAAGGGCTTCTGCCTTTCCAGTCATCACATATGTATCATAAATAATGCTGTAAGGCTTGNCTTTATGACAACTATGATACATATAGTTGCAAAAAAATGAGGGTCAAAATAGTCATAAAGTACATAAAAAATACAATAAAATCAAGTTTAGTTCATAAAATAGCAAAAAAAATTTATTCGATACATATAAAAGATGCAAGTGACAAGTATGATACATTACCCCTATTTTTTTTTTAACTCTATAAATAGTATCATACCATCCTTTATTATATTCCTAAGTAGCAATTGGTTTTGAACACATGAATCCAAACATAGACATGTCTGCTAAAGAAGAGAAAGTAATTCGTCCCGTTGTCAACTTTCCTCCTAGCGTTTGGGCAGACCAGTTTCTCATCTTCGACGATGAGGTACACAAGTTAATTATTATAACTCAATAAAAATCATAACAGTAGATTTTTTGTGTGTGCATATGAACGATAACATTGATGGTGATTCATGTATCAATGTAGCAAGCAGAGCAAGCCAATGTAGAACAAGTAGTCAACGAGTTAAGAGATGATGTGAGAAAAGATATATTGTCATCTTTAGATGTTCAAGCGGAGCACAGAAATTTGCTAAAACTTATTGATGCTATCCAACGTCTTGGTATAGCGTATTATTTTGAAGAGGAGATTGAGCAAGCCTTACAGCATATTTATGATACATATGGTGATGACTGGAAAGGCAGAAGCCCTTCCCTTTGGTTTCGAATCCTTCGGCAACAAGGTTTTTATGTTTCTTGTGGTGAGTATGCATGCATGACATTAATATGGTAATCATACGAAAGAAGCTAATGATCTTTTCTGTGACCGAGACAGGTATTTTTGAAAACTATAAAGAAGAGGATGGTTCATATAAGGAATCCCTCACCAACGATGCAGAAGGCTTGCTTGAGCTGTATGAGGCAACATATTTGAGGGTGCAAGGTGAAGGCGTTCTAGATGATGCTCTTGTTTTCACAAGGACTTGTCTAGACAAAATAGCAAAGGATCTTGTTCCCAGCAACCCTGCACTATCTACCCAGATACAAGAAGCGCTAAAACAGCCGTTACAAAAAAGGTTGACAAGACTAGAGGCATTGCATTACATTCCTATGTACGAACAACTAGCATCTCACAATGAGTCTTTACTCAAACTTGCGAAGCTAGGTTTCAACTTACTTCAATCATTGCATAGAAAGGAGCTTAACGAAGTTTCCAGGTATACACATATATACCCCCGCATCCCATCCTCTCCATTTTAATTTCCAGTTGCACTCGTCTATATCAAATTATCTTACAATAATTTCAGGCGCTTGCTCTTTTGTTTCTTTTGCTTCGTCGGTTTGTTGTTGATGATTGTAAGTTTCTTCTTAGAATTACTAGTGCTTATATGTATGTTAAATTACTATAGGTGGTGGAAAGGTCTTGATGTCCCAAACAATCTACCTTATGCAAGAGATAGAATGGTTGAATGTTATTTTTGGGCACTGGGTGTCTATTTTGAGCCAAAATATTCTCGAGCTAGGATCTTTTTAGCAAAAGTAATTTCGCTGGCAACTGTTCTTGACGACACTTATGATGCTTATGGAACCTATGAAGAGCTTAAGATCTTTACTGAAGCAATTCAAAGGTATTAATTTATGTGCATTTGGTAGACAACATGAACTTCGAGTGACGTCCTTCTAACAAATCTGTAATCAAGCTAATCATGATCATTGATCAACTCTTGCATAAATAACTATAGGTGGTCGATTACATGCATAGATATGCTTCCAGAATATATGAAACTATTATACCAAGGAGTCTTGGATATATACAAAGAAATGGAAGAAATAATGGGAAAAGAGGGAAAAGCACATCATCTTAGCTATGCCAAAGAATCTGTAAGTTGTGATATCATTCATTGGTTATAATTTATATGATAAAAACACCCACATTATGCATGTAAAACTGCCAGACTATATATACTATGTTGTCACGTATAGATGAAAGAGTTTATTAGAAGCTATATGATCGAAGCTAAATGGGCAAATGAGGGGTATGTACCAACAGCAGAGGAGCATATGTCGGTTTCGTTTGTAAGCAGCGGGTATAGCATGCTTGCAACAACATGTTTTGTTGGCATGGGTGATATTGTTACAGATGAAGCATTCGAATGGGTTCTGACAAAACCTCCTATCATCAAAGCTTCATGTGCAATTGCTAGACTCATGGATGATATTCACTCTCAAAAGGTACCTGAGTTTTGATATTCAATTCACTACTAAGATTATATATGCTTTATTGCTTGTTGTTGCTTTACATTAGATTAAAATAAATATCATTTACTTACAATGAAATTCCAGTTGGTTTTTTAGTTTTTTGACTTATTGCTAGTTATGAAATGTTTTTCCAGGAAAAAACTATACATACATTGAATTAGAGAAACTATAAAAGAACTAAACTTGCCAACTGATTTGATTTAAAAAACACAAACTTCTAAATTTGAATCTTCAAACAGATTCTAGAGATATTTGAGAAGGCGTTCTTCAACCTTTTGTAACTGGAATAGATGCATTGCTTTGAGCCTAAATTTACCAAAGAATTTGAACCCAGTCTTGTTTCCAACAACAATCTCGAACTGTTGAATATTGCACCTTCATTGCTAGCTAACAATGTATGCCAACCAAAACATCACACCAGAAACAAAGCGGTTTGGGACGGCGGACAAAAAATATAGACGACACATGTAGTCTCAAATTGACGAAGGGTCCCACCTTTTTCAAAATATACANAATTATTGCAGGAGGAGAAAGAAAGAATAAATGTTGCATCCAGTGTTGAAAGTTACATGAAGCAATATGATGTGACAGAGGAGCATGTCCATAAAGTATTTCACAAGAAAATCGAAGATGCGTGGAAAGATATAACCCGAGAATCCCTTGCGTGTAAAGATATTCCGATGCTTCTGATGATGCGAGTGATTAACTTGGCACGGGTGATGGATGTTTTATATAAACATAAAGACGGTTTCACTAATGTGGGAGAAGAACTCAAGGATCATATTAAATCTTTGCTCGTTCATCCTATACCTATATAAGTTTCGAAACTTCCTGGCATTTTTAGCGTTTGATACACTCAACAGCTCAACTTTCTCTCATCTTCAAATGGTTGGCTGAGGCAAATCTTAAGTACTTTGGGGGTGTTTGAAAGCATCAAATGCGTGTTTATTAAATCAAATAGTTTTGTATAATTGCTACGTGCATGTGATGGGTGGCATTTGCATTTGGATGATTCAATCTACTATCTATTATCTTTAATAAAACATAGCTTTGATGTTTAATTGTAATTTTCTCCACGTTTCGTAATGTGGTCAACTCCTATGTTAGCCAACGTTTTAAAAGAATACCTTTAAATCATTTTTAAAAAAATTTATGAATCAGCTTTTAAAACATTGCAACTGATTATTTATTTAAGGGATTGTCTAACGATTGTATTTAGGGCATTGATATTTTTACATTTTATTAAACTCAAATTTTTTTTTTTATTATTAAAAATAATTATATTTAATACAAGTTAATTAAACTTATAAATTAGCATAACTAAATCTGATTTTCAATTAAATATACAAAAACATTCTTTTTTTATAATCACGTTAAAACTTGCACGAAGGACACATATTAAACAAACCTTTTATTTAATACATTAAAGCTTAAAATTTTACCATGTATCTTTAAGGGGCTGTTTTTTTTTCTTTAGCTAAGGGTTCGGTGGGTCCCACATCTGTTAATGTCTCTTAATGGGGAGAGTCTCAATTTTTATCTCTTGCGGATATAGAGGGAATAAGGGATTTTTATGGGCCCCACCTAAAAAAGTTGTAATAATATTAAATGGCAAGTAGGTTCAATCCCTTCACTAAGAGAAAAAAGAAACGACCCCTTAGTCAACTTTGTTTCTACAATCTTTCATTAATTCCATTCATGAATAAAATATTTGTTGTAATTAAAAAAAAAACATCTTTTCAATAATATATAAAGATGCTCAAACATCTGAATGCTAAATTACTTAAAATTCAAAAATTATATTTTAACCTTTTGACTTTAAATTATCACGCCATTTATGAATGACTAACTAAATAATTTCCCAATTTATTGACTATTTTCAATTCATGAATATCATGTATAATAATAATTCATTCTCATTCTTGATCATCATAATTTTGTAGAAAAGAGGACAACGTTGTGGCTTGACATTTCAACTTATTGAAATGGCCCATACGGGTTCGTTTTTTACTTTCTAATGTTTTTTCACATGGGATCGAAAGTGATGGGTCTTGGGTCACTTTGGGTTTTTGTCATAGTGGTCCTAGGGGGTAAGTCCCCTTTTGTCCTAGGTTTCAAGTTGTCCGGCGTGGTTTGTCCTCCTCCTTTTTTTTTTATTTTTTTTTTTTTTTTTGGGAAATTCCAGAATGTTGCGGGGTTGTGTTCTCTTGGTGTTGGGTCTCAATCATTGTTTAAGGATTTTAGACGCCTTTACTTTGTATTGTTTTGTTTGTGGTTATAAAATTGTTGCCTTTTTAAAAATGAGTGAATTGATAATTTGATTGCAACAGGAAGCTTGGCAAAAATAAACCATTCATGCTCATCGGCGTTGAATATTTAATTCATACAGTTACACTTTTTATTTTATTTTATTTTTTTTATTATTATTTTTTTTAATTTTATCTACATCAAATGATACGATGCACTGATAATTCCCTAAAAGTGTGTAGATAGGCGGGAACACCCTGACTCCGAGTGCCTTTTGGCACCAGCCATTGTCTACTCCACAAAGAATAGCTCCGGCAACTCTTCTGGCCTACGATGCACTAATAATGTTGCAACTCTTATTTTTAGCGGTAATGAACTCAGGTGTATGTGTTGTGGATTTAAGTGGGTTATTTTCCCATAATCTTATTAATTAGAATGTTTACAATATAAATACAATACAACATGCTAAAAAGCTATGCGGACTTGACCCGATACAAACAATCCTAATGTCCAATAATAGTCCACTAACAGCCCCACACAATTAAAGCGGGAGGATGCAGAACACTGGAACTGGTCCAAAATTAATCAAAAGGCGGAAGTCCTTTAGTGAAAATATTTGCCTACTGATAACGTGAGGGAACATGCAAAATGCGAACATGTTCAGTAGCTACCTGATCCCGAACAAAATGAATGTTAATCTCGATGTGCTTCGCGGAAGATAAATATACTGCAATGACATTATCACAATAAACAATTGTAGCCGAATGTAAAGGAGTATGAAGCTCGCGAAGAAGATTCCATAACCAGGAAGTCTCAGCCATCGTATTGGCAACACCACGATACTTAGCTTCGGCACTAGAGCGAGACAAAGTATACTACCTCTTGGACGACCAACAATAGATTGTTGCTAAGGAAAACACAATAACCTGAAGTAGAACGTCGCGGTGGTCGGGCAACCTACCCAATCAAGATCTGAAAAAGCAATTATTGAAGAAGTCGAGGAAGAATAAAGTTGAAGACCATAATCAAATGCACCGCATACATACCGTAAAATCCTCTTAAGAACAATAAGATGAGGCTCCCGAGTATCTTGCATATAGAAAAAAACTTGTTGAACCGCATAAGACAACCAGGTCTAGTAAAGGTTGAGGTACTATAAAGCCCCAGAAAGACTCCCGTAAAGAGTCGGATTAGAGACCGGGTTACCATCAACTCCAAACTTGGACTCCGTATCAACAGGGTCCTGCACGAATGACAATTGTGCATATCCGCGCGCTCATGAATCTTGTTGCATACTTTTTCTTTAAAAGAAACATCCCCTTGGTAAAACGTGAGACAAAGATGCCCATAAAATAGTTCAGTGGACCACGATCGGTCATAGAAAAGTCCTGATGTAAAGAGGCTGTAAACCTCTGTAAAAATGTTGTAGAATAAGTTGTCAGTAAAAAATCATCAAAATATAGTAATAAGTAAGCAACATTGGGTTCCTGTTTAAAAATGAACAAGGATGATTACATGTGTTGTGACAAAAACCAATATGAGTCGCATAACTCACAAAATTCTTAAACCAGGCACGAGGTGCCTACTTAAGGCCATATAACGATCGCTGAAGTAGATAAACATGATCAGGACAATGAGGATCCTGAAAACCAGGAGGCTGATACATATATACATTCTCAGATAGTGTACCATGGAGAAAAGCATTCTTGACATCGAGCTAATGAACAAGCCAATGCCGAGAAGCAGCAAGACTAAAAACCGTGCGGCTAGTAGTCGGTTTATTCACCGGACTAAACATCTCCTCATAATCAACATCAATCTATTGACTGTTCCCAATGGCGATAAGACGAGCCTTGTACCAGCTTAAGGACCCATCTGAAAAATTCTTGTGCTTAAACAACCACATAGAACGAACATTGTTTGCATCAGATGGTCGTGGCACAAGAACCCAATTATTATTTTTAATTAAAGCATTATGTTCGTCAAGCATAGCGCGTTGCCAGTTAGGATCTTTGATGGTGATTGTGTATGATTTGGGGATAGGAGAAATGTTATACATATGATAATTATAACGTGGGTTCTTGTTATTACTACTAACCTAAAAGCGAGTGACCATAGGGCGAGTTGAGGTTGAGTTCGGACGATTATTGATTTTGATTGGGTTTGTCATAAAAAAGAATGTAAACCAATAGTATAGGTTAGATAACACATGTAGTATGATTTTATCAAATCATATCCAAAATCGACGTGAATTCCATTATCTGTCAAAAACTATGTGCCGTCTTCATAGCTATAGGCGATTTTGGTGATAATTGTGCAAGCAACCAATCGTCATTCAACAATGGAAGAATTGAAGAATGAGATGATAGAAAGAAGGAGAATTGGTTTTCTACAACCAGGTTATTTCATTCGAAAATCCTAATAAATAATTCAGTATGTTATTTATTATTGATGGTTGTAGTTTAAATAATTTGGTTTCAAGAAAACTTAAAGACTTACCGCCATTACCATTAGACGTAGTAGCATCAACATTCTTATCCCTAGCAACCAAGTTACTCAACAATAAACCAGTAGCCTCCATACTCTCCAACCCACAATCAATTAACAACGGACAAAAAATCAAACAAGCGGCTCATAAAATGACGAAACCCTAATAAATTAGGGTTTAGCTAGCGAGAAGAACCAAGTCCTAACCAACACCCATCATAATGATTATCCAGGAATATTAAATTAAGAGCAGTAATGAACCTTTGCAGCAATTACAACGAGACCTTAGAAAAAAATTAAGAATCGAGAACCCTAATCCTAAATGATAAGCAACCAAAAATCAAATGATTAATTCACAGAAACAAGAATGTTATAAGGTTTATAGAATCAAAGAGGAAGGGTTAAACGATCGGATATGGAGAGATAGGGTAGTCGCCAAAATCGGCCATAGTAGAGATAGAANTAGAGTTGTTCTTGTTCTTTTTCTGGTCTCGTTAAAACTGCCAAGAGGTATCATCATCACTTCTTGATCCTTTAATCCATTCGACACATAAACGTATGTGTATAATCAGAATATTAATAACATTAAAAACCTATTCAGTGTGATGCTTTATACGTGGTGGTCTTCTTGTTTTGTTTGTTGTTTCGTCGACCTATAACACATGAAAACATCACCTGAAATCATGATAGTAACATGCTAAAACCTTGTGTATTCGACCCTTGTTTAGTTTCTGTTTTGATCGACCCATGTTGCTGTTGTTCGACCATTTTTATTCAGCCCTAAACCTAGTATTGAAACCTCATTGAACCATTTAATGAACCTTAAAAAAAAAAAAAAAATCTGTAAATCTTTATAATTTGTTAACGAGGGTAAAAAGGGTTACAGTTTGGCGGTGTGTGTTTTCACGAGAGTTTTGCATGCATGATTGCTCATTAGTCTGGTCTTGAGTTTGTGTTTATGTGTGATTCGATGTGTGTTGTATATGCCGAATAAGTATCTTAGCGAAGGGTCTTATATGTGCGTTGCGTTTAGGTGCGTTGGGTGTAGGCTAAGTCTAGTGTCGAGTGTAATTTTATGTCAAGTCATGAAGGGTGTTACTGATGTTGTTTGCATGTTTGTGTGTCTCGTATGCTATGGTGTCTTATGTATGCATGCTGTCTCGTGGTTCTGTTATGGGTATGTCGAGTGTCGACTGCCGCTAGTGTCATGTACTGTGTGGGTCGTATATGTGCGTTGCGTGTCGCGTGTGATTCTATGTTGGGTCGTTTAAGGTCTGCTGATGTCGCTTGCAAGATCAATGAAAGAGTTAAATATAGCTATAGGTTGTGATGGCATGTGAAGGTCTAGTGTGGTAACCTGTTAATGTATTCTTTCATGCGTTTTCATAAGTATGCATGCATGGTTTTGTGACTGAAAGTTCACGTGTAAACTATTACTATAGTGTGTGTTGTATAGTTTTGTGAGTCACTTTATAACTGGTGTGGGGCGTGTGAGTTGAGTCAATCTAAATGGCTGAGAATATGATTTTTGTCATGGTTTTATGTGTAAGTTTTGATTATGAAAACATGTGTGTCGATGGGTAACTAATTATAGTTAATTATATTTGAATTAAGAAACAACAAGAGGCTTATTTTGTGTGTGTCGTGTAATGATTAAAACATAGATAGTATTGTTAAACGTGTCGTATTCATTATTGTTTTGCCTTACTATCTTTATTGTCTTAACCTACTTTCTAAATTCGACATAACCCTAAACTTCTAATTCGGACCTATCGTCGGGATCACATTTATAATCTAATTAAGTTATGCATTAATTTATGGAACCCTAAACCTATGTTTTGAATATTTTAACCTAAGTAAACCCTAAATATGAAGACGTAATTAATAACAAGCATTAAAAAAATCCGTTATGATAGTAAATAAGCATATAAGTAATATGTGATTATAATTCGTGTAGATTCGGTGAAGAAGGAGTGATCCACTTTTCCTCGTGTTCATTTTTCCTATTTGCTTTCATTTCATAAGGTACAGATATTCTGCCTTTTTTTTTGTAAAGGCCATCCTTCTCTCTTTTGTTTACTGTTCTGATTATGATTCGTTAAGCCATTGCTATGTTCCCATTGTATGATTCTTATTGTTGATCTTTGAAACTGATATGAGTTGATATTCGTTTGCATGCTATATTTCTTTCATATAGCATTTCCTATTTCTATGCCCATTATATGTTTTGCCATTATGTGTTAGAATTATTAGCCAGTCATGGGGAGTCCATGGCCTTGCCACTGATGCACCAGTGGTATTGACACTATCTGTGGAGGTGGGTTTTTGTCCACAGCGTTCCCAATCATGCTATAGCACTATGGCCATTATTATTATTATTATTGTATGTATGCTTAGCCTAGAGCTTGGTATATGTATATTTGTTTTGCAGGGGGCGTATGGATGCATCCTAGGTACTTTGTTTAGCATTATTTGGTGAATGGTTTAGTGTGTGCAATACACTCCATTTCACATTAGTACATTGGAGTTGCAAATCCTTTGTGCAATTTGTATGATTATCTGGGCATTTCTTTGTTATCATTTGATATCCTTACATTTCGATTCTCATTATGCTTATTATTCGTTTGTATTCTCTTTGCTTATGATTATATCCGTTTCATATTTCTCTTTAATGAATCTTTGATTCTATATCATATGTACTATATATTTCGTTGACCTTTATCTTAGCAGATTTCTCGTGGACTCATATTCGTCTATTCTTTTCGTTTATGCTTATTACCTATCTTTGTTTATATCTGTTCACTGAGCGTTAGCTCAGCCACATTTTCTTTTCTCTACGGCAGGTAATAAGCGGGAAGCGGGGCTTTGAGTGATGAGTGTAGGATGCTAGAAGACCTATACTTAGTGTTTCCCCATTGTTATGGATTTTCAGACTTAGTACTTTGAATTGTTATTTCCTTTAGACTTATGTATTTTGAATTACTTCCGTTTGTTTAGCCCTAGTTAAGGCTATACTTTATAAGTCATCGTTTTGTATGACTTGTTATTTATCTTTTAATAAAGACTTCCGCTTGCATTGTTATGTTCTGATTACACACCATAATGTTACATTCTAGCCCTTTTCGGGTTGGGGTGTTACAATTATGGTATCAGAGCCAGGCTTCCGACTCTTAGAGCTTAGGCTAGTGACCTGTGAGGATTTGGGTAGACATTAGGCTTCTTCTGCTTTGACTGTTTCCTTCCTTTTGTAATTATCATTTTGATTTGTCTTCACTAATTCGTTTATTTGATCTTCTAGATGGTGAGCACACGTAATACTGGTGATGAAGCTGCTTTTAATGCAGCAGTTAACCAAGCTATCGAGGCTTTGATGCCAGATCTTAGGAACAGACTTTTTGAGGAATATCGTCAGGCTCACCTGGCTGCTGGCAGTAGTAAGGATGCTGCACCTACCCCTCCTGGGTGGTTGGAGAAATTTGGGAAGCAAAAGCCAAAGTCTTTTAGCTCAGCTAACTCTCCTGTGGATGCAGAAAACTGGATAGCCCACATTGAGAAAATCTTCGATGTGCTTGGGTGTGCTGACGAGTATAAAGCTCGTCTTGCTAGTTATAAGCTGGAGGGTGACGCTTTGAGTTGGTGGAAATCTTATAAGCAGGTGAAAGGTGATGACTTTATTGCTACTCTGACTTGGCAGTCATTCCGTGAGATCTTCTATTTGCAGTATTTTCCTAGTTCCGAACAGCAAAAGTTTGAGCGTGAATATCATAACATCAAGCAGTTCGATAATGAGTCATCTGGTGACTTCATGAGGCGGTTCTTGCGTTTGGCTAGCTTTTTGGGGACTCAGGCTGGTAATCAAGAGGAGCAGGCTATGAAATTCAAATGGGCATTGAGTGACTGGATCTTGGAGAGTCTTGTGAATACTGACTTTACTGACATTGCCAAGGTTGCCGATGCAGCCCGCAATGTGGAAATCTTAATGGAAAGGACCAGGAGTAACAAACGTAACAGGGATGGTGATAGGATTCAATCTTATGGGGCAACAGGTTCTGGTCAGGTTCAGAGGAGTCAGGGCCAGAGAGATCAGGATCGTAGGGGAAATGGTAACGGTAACGGTGGTAGTAACATATATGGTGATAGGAACAACAACCAGAAGCATGGGAACAACTGGGGTCAGCAGTATGGTAACTCATCTAGGTATAGGTCGAATTATAGGTCTGGTTCTGCTAACCAGAGGAGGTTTCCGGATCAGGCTTCTTCTCCACCATGCTCTACTTGTGGAAAGATGCATCCTGGAAAACTGTGTCATCGTCTTACGGGAGGTTGCTTCAGTTGTGGTGTTAATATAATCAGAATATTAATAACATTAAAAACCTATTCAGTGTGATGCTTTATACGTGGTGGTCTTCTTGTTTTGTTTGTTGTTTCGTCGACCTATAACACATGAAAACATCACCTGAAATCATGATAGTAACATGCTAAAACCTTGTGTATTCGACCCTTGTTTAGTTTCTGTTTTGATCGACCCATGTTGCTGTTGTTCGACCATTTTTATTCAGCCCTAAACCTAGTATTGAAACCTCATTGAACCATTTAATGAACCTTAAAAAAATATGGAAATCTTTATAATTTGTTAACGAAGGTAAAAGGGTTACAGTTTCGCGGTGTGTGTTTTCACGTGAGTTTTGCATGCATGATTGCTCGTTAGGCTGGTCTTGAGTTTGTGTTTATGTGTGATTCGATGTGTGTTGTGTATGCCGAATAAGTATCTTAGCGAAGGGTCTTATATGTGCGTTGCGTTTAGGTGCGTTGGGTGTAGGCTAAGTCTAGTGTCGAGTGTGATTTTATGTCAAGTCATGAAAGGTGTTACTGATGTTGTTTGCATGTTTGTGTGTCTCGTATGCTATGGTGTCTTATATGTTGCATG
>LBNU01008444.1:11194-33072 GCA_014162995.1 Artemisia annua | reverse complement strand
ACTCCTCACATGAAGCTCCCTACTATTGTATTATGCGGCCAACATAATACCGTTCGGGCCATCATAATTCAGAAGTTAATACTCCTCACATGAAGCTCCCTACTATTGTGTCATGTTATTAAGTACTAGTCTTAAATATAATGTATCACCGTTCGGGTCATCATAATCCAGAGGTCATGCAATAATCGTTTGAGGAGCCAGGGCACTTTATATCGTAAACCCAGCAAACTCGTCAAAACGAAATATCCACATGATACCCCTCACATGAAGCTCCCTACTATTGTGACACATTACATAAAAAGATAGCACTTTTGTTTATTTAGTAAATATTTCATTTTATACCCTTATAGTTTGCATATTTACAATTTCTACCCTAAACTTTATAAACTTATAACATTTAGGCATTTAAGTTCCTAGACTTTACACAATTAGCCCCTATACTTCTATATTTTGAGAAAATGGCAGAAATGACTCTTGGACTTATAAGTTTTCAGAATTTACCATTTATACTCTTAACTTTCTAATATTTGCAAAACTAGTCCTTATAAGTTTATAAATATTTATCTTTTTATCCTAAGGTTATATAACTTTAAAAAAAGGGTCTTTATACTTATAACTTCTAAGAAATGTCAAAAACAGTCCCTAGACTTAATATTTTCAGAAAGTTACCATATATACCCCTATGCATGAAAACTATTGCAAAACTAGTCCTTTTCCATGCAAATTATATTTTAATGAGATAATTAAGTTTCCTAACTTATGTTTAGTTGATATATACTTAACTAAGTCTCCTAATTCAGATTATATCATATAATGAGGCAAGTTAGCACATAAACATGTAATTATCTATAATTAAGGTTTTAAAATGAAAACTTCGAAATGAAAATGGTCAAGGCTATTCTAAAAGTTCTAAGGCATATCCTAGGAGTCCTAGGTTAGTACTAAGGCTATTATAATCAAAGTGAAAGCTTACCTAGGTTAGAAGTGAGTTAACGAGGGTCAAGGTGAGGTCTAACGAGGGTTTAGGGTTTCCTAGGTGCAAAAACGACTTGATAGGGATTCTAGATTTCTAGGACTCGACTTCTAAGTTTACTAGGACGCTACTACTATCCTAAGGACCAGAGATGGTGGGGTGTTTAAGATGTGAAGGTGTGGTTTGAATGGGAGAGGGTACGAGGCCTTTTATAGGCCTCGTTAGCCCTTGTAGCTAAGTTTACTTAGCATGGTGGCCAAGTAACGTGGGGAGGAATCTAAGGACAGATGGAGGGTGACTAGGAGAGGCTATGGGATGAGTATTGTAGGCTACAAAGTAGATTAGGGTGGTGTGGAAGGTTTGTAGCCGTGGGGTGTTTTTGGGTGACAAGGAAGTGACGAGACCTCCTTGTGGCTATTTTGTAGCCATGGGATGGTAGGGAGGTGCTTGTAAGCTGCTTAAGGTGGTCTAGGGTGGTTACAAGGCGGTTTAGAGTGGTGTGTGGCCATAGTTTGGCCGTGGAGTCGGTTTAGGGTAAGTAGGTGACAAGGTGGTGATGGAGGTGGGTGCTAGGGTGCTAAGTAATCCTAAGGTGGTATGTAAGCTGCTAGGTAGGTTTCTAGGGGTAGTGGTGCTAGGTTGGTAGCTTAGTTTTAGGTTTTAGGTTTAGTTTTAGCCTAGTTTTGCTTAGTGAGTGATTAGGGTTTTGCCTAGGCTTTAGTGCCTAGATTAGGGTTCTAAGTGTTTAGTGACTAATCCTAAGTCCTAAGAAGCTTATACTAAGTGGTGGTAGCTTGTGGTAAAGATTTGGGATAGTTTAGACCTAATTCCGGGAAGTTATGACCTAGTTAGGGTTTTGTGCTTAGGGGACTTGTACCTAGGTTCTAGGGAGTTGTACTAGGGTCTAGGAAGTCTAATGTATCCTAAAGTTGCTAATGTAACTTATACCTAAGCCTTGAACACTTTCAAACTAGTGCAGATAAGCAATTAGGATTTTATAAACACATAGGTCTAATTAGGGGTTAATTAGGGTTTATTATGGTTTTATGATGAGTTTAGTGTGTTATATTGATAGATACTTATTGTGGTGTTGTTATGATCTGATGCTTGACATACCAGGAGTTTATAGGAAGTATGGGTTGAGATAATTGGCTTGTGTGGATACGTGAGTAGGTCTAGAGAGTCATGCAGGTAATGAATGCATATAAAAAGCAAAAATTTACCTGGGAAATACCTGACATAGGTATTTATAGTGGGAATGATAGTGATGAGATTTTTTGGGTTGCTATAAATGCACACAATATAGTAGAACCGATTTCATTTCAAGTAAAATTTGACTTTTAAAAAGTCAAAGACAAGAAATGGAAAGCACCCAACATAGTCTTAAATGGGGCAAAGCCTCCAAATGCACGCTCTAGGATTGGTTTGGGTGAGAAAGAGCATCTAAACGCTCAAGAATGTGTTGAACAGCAAAGCGGGTTTCATCTTGGACTTGGTGAAGCATGATATTTATGCTTTCACTTAGTTTTGTCACTCGTTCACATTGTGAGCACCCATGACGAGGATTGGGTAGGATGAGGTCATTGGATGATGGTGGTGGTGGTGGAACGGTGGCTGTTTATTGAGTTGAGGTTGGGTTGGCAATAGAAGAGAGTAAAGTGGTTTAAAACTCCATTGCTTGATGGAGGTGTGTGTCCACCATGCTCTTGAAAGCGTACAAGTTGTCGAGGCGATCATTGATCTCCTCGTGGGTGTTTGGAGGGTTGTTCCATAATGACGCCTCTATCTCCTCATACGAAGGAAAGAAAGACTCAAAATGTTGGGATTGGGATTGGGATTGTGGTTGAGATGCCTGAGATGATGGTGGATCATGGTGTTGAAAGTTGGCTTCTCCATAGAGGGGGCCATGGATGTCCTTAAAGATGGGGTGAAACAACAATGGTTTTTGTTGGGATGGATCTTGTTGTGGTGGTGGTTCTTGTTCAAACGGCTCATTGGGCTCAAAGAATACCCTTGGTGGATGGTTTGCCATTCGCTCAATGGAGCCGAACGAAGGCAATGGTGGTGGATTGGCTGATCTAGGTGGAGGATCATCTAAGTCTTGCAAGAAAGGATGTGGTGATGTTGGTGGAGTGCCAAAAAGCTTCATTGGTTCAAGCTTTGGTGATTTAGGTGGTGATGGAGATTTAGATGGTTGAGTTGGAGCCGGTGGTGGACTAGGATCAATAGGTGTTTTTGTTGGTGGTGGAGTGGTGTTCACATGTTGAAGCCTTGGTGATGGTGTAGGAGTGGCAAGGTTGAGAAAGTTTTCATCCTTGATTGGTGAAGAGATTATTAGTGGTGATTCATCCGAAGATGAGGAGCCTAAGTTGATAGAGGTGTTGAAGCAACATGGCTTGACACTATTGCGTGCGGTTCTCCTAATGGGTCTTGATGGTGGAGAGGAGTTTTTTGACTTTGTCATGGTCAAAATGGTGGTTTAGCAGCTTAAGATCAGAGATTGTGATGTTGATGGTGTGATTTGGAAATGTTCTAAGATGGTCAAATTTATAGAGTTGAAGAAATATTGAAAGGAGTGTTTGGATTTGATGTTCTACCATACAAATTTTGAGGTTTCTAATGATTTGGATGGTTTATGAAGGTTGTCAAATCATTGGAAGTCAATCCAATGGAAAATGGTGGAGTAAGAAGACCAAGATATGCACTAAATGCTATGTGGTCATGTCAAATGATTTGGATCAGATGTTCCACGGATTCCAAGGAACCTTTTGGAGGGTTCCTTGCTTTATGTAGAAGGGTTCCTTGAGTTAGTTATGGTTAAACTTTATTTTTGGCAGGAAATGGTTTCCTATTAGTTCTAGTGACTAAAAATGGTCCTAATACACTTAACAACTAATAAAAAATGTGTTTCAAACCAAAAAGGATGGTTTGGTGTTGTGTAGAAGTCGAAATTTTGGAAAAATAAAAAGATTTCTGCAGGTGCTGGCGAAACCAAACGCATACACGAGCGGAACCCTGTTTTTGGTTCCGCCAGGTCCGTTGGGCCAAAACTAGGTTTACCCAGAAATTGCACTGGCGGAACCCTATATTTGGTTCCACCATATCCGCCAGGTCTGGAAAATTAACAGAACAGTAAAACGAGGGTCGACACGATTTCCAAATTTTCCGAAAATTCCCAAAACATAAACTTAGTACTATATCTGATTTGGAAATGACAAAAATGAATATAGAAACACTCTTACAGATAGATTTTGACCGGGGGCTAGCGAATTTCACTATACTTAGTGAAATTTTTCATAGAGATGAAAATTTGACAACATCCCGAATTTTGTCTACCTGCAAATTTGTTAGTTCATACAAGTTCTAAACATAACTAAATATCCCTACAAATACATAAATCCATAAAACAAAGTGTTAAACAACCAAATTGTTCAAATGACACCTAGTGCCAAACACTCCCTACACTCGCTCTCATTGGCGATCCATCTTCTTGTTGAGCTTGCCAAAGAACCTCCCAAAGTACTTAAACATCCCCTTTGTTTGCTTGAACTCCTCGGACTCATTCAGAATATTTGGAAGTTGAGAAAGGTATTCAAGAGGTGGGAGCTTAGAGTTGGGTAACCCGTCATCTTCACTCATTGATGATGACGATGAGGAAGTAGGAGGATGAGGGTGTTTCCCTTGGGCTTTGGAGACTCTCTTATCACTAAGTGGGACAAATGTGTGTGGGATGAGAGAGTAGTCTAGGCGAAGACCTCTTGGGGTCGGAGGAATGGGAGCAAAGTATCTAAAGAGACGTGTTAGAAGCATTCCATATGGCATAGCGGTGGTGCCTTGCACGGGAATATCAGCCATCCATTTGGCTATGTAGTAGGCCAAGTTGAAGGGTTGCCTAGTTGACAAAGAGTAGAGCATGTAGCAAAGGCAAACATTGATGTGATCCCGGTTTCCTATGGTGCTAATGACATTGGCTCTAAGGAGTTCTTCACATTTCTTGAATTGAGGCTTGAGTTCATTGATTTCCATACCATAAGGGTCCTTGTTGACCTCATTTCCGGAACGAGTTCTCCTAGTGTCGGAGGTCCTAACAAAGAGGTGATCACGAAGGATATCCTTGGATACAAGAGGGGTGTCATAGGGATGGATGCGGTCAATAACCATGTCAAGAGTTGTGAGTTAGTGTTTGTACGTATAGATACAAGTACCATGATTCGGAAAACCTAGGACTTGAGCAAAGTCATTAAGAGAGATGTTGTATTGGTGACCACTAACCAAGAAGTTTAAAGACATGACACCATAAACATTGGTGGAAAGAGTGACGGAAGCATAGAACTCTAGAATGAATCTAGGACAAATGGGCTCATCGATAACTAAGAGACAATCGAAGTTGATGGTGGCTAGTTCCCTACGAAGATTTGTTCCTTATAGGAAGGATGGGTCAATGGTTCTACCCTCGTAGACATAGCGTTTTTCTACGGCTTTGAACACATTAACTTGAGTGGGAGTAAGGCCTTTGGTTTTGTGGTGTTTTGGTAGGTAGTGAATGGTGTCCTTGTGGTCATAGTGAGTTGCGGGAGGCATGATCATTCCTAAAAACACAAAATTTCACATTTTAGTCTAAGTTAGCGACTCTTACAATGTGGATGTTCTAGTGTGTGCCTATATGCAAACAATGTGGAGGTGCGGTTCTCTTGACTCATTTTAATGCTTAAAACGTTTTACAATGCAGTTTTTGTCCTAAAACAAACTATAACTCAAACACTCCTAATTCAATGTAGCTTCATTTGAATGTACCCGAAAATACATATTAGTTATGTATTCCCTTTAGCATTCAAGAGACATTATGCAAGTGATGTTTTAGACATAACGTTTTTATTTTGTATCAACAATGTGAGACGAAAAAATATTTGTCCTATTTGTGAGAAGTTATTTTTGCAAGAATTTGACATGGGGTGTTTTGGTAAACATGCTAATATCTTCTAAGAATGCAATTCCTAACTATGGGAAACATGATTAGTTTTGTTTTACAACTAATGTTCTACATGAATTTCTCAAGTTGATGCATAACCCCAAGTTTTTGTTTTTTGCAAAAATAGAATTCCTAGACGCAAATCAGGAGTATAATTATATTAAGAGTACTTACAATGATGATTAGAGAGCAAAAAGGATGAAGTAAGGACCAAATTTTCGTGTGTGGAGGAGTTGTGAAGTGAATAGTAACTGTTTTAGAGTGGTGGTGTAGGATAAGGAGTGTTTGGTTTAATATATAAAAGGAAAAAGTTGCTGCAGGTTGACGGATCCGGCGGAACTAAATATAGGGTTCCGCCCGTTATGTCGTAGGGTTCCGCCAGTTCAGCAGAAGAAAAAATTAAAAGGATTTGTTTTGATTTTTGTGATTTTATTCAAACGTTCAAAACTACAATGTGGGTTCCATAAGTCCTAGTCCAAGTCTAAGAAGGTTAAATGGTTCTCGTTTAAGAGGTTTTGTGAGAATATCGGCAATGTTGTCTTCGGAGGATACTTTCTCGATCGAGATGTTTCCTTTTTGAACATTGTCACGAAGGAAGTGATGACGGATTTCAATATGTTTAGTACGAGCATGTTGGACTGGATTCTTACTAAGTTCGATGACTCCTTTGTTGTCACAAAGAATGGAGATGTCGTTAAGTTGAATTCCGTAGTCGACAAGAGCTTGCTTCATCCAAAGAGCTTGTTGACATGCTTTTCCGGCAGATACGTATTCGGCTTCGGTTGTTGAGATAGCGAGAGCCATTTGTTTCTTAGAGAACCATGAGGTGAGACAATGTCCAACAAAAGTACAAATACCACTTGTGCTTTTTCTATCAACATAGTCACCGACATGGTCCGAGTCGGCATACACTATGGTTTCTACTCCCGTTCCTTTGGGATACCATAATCCTAAATGTGTAGTACCCTAATGTATCTAAAAATCCTTTTAACGGCTTCAAGATGAATTGTTTTAGGATCTTCTTGAAAACGAGCACATAGACAAACACTAAACATAATGTCAGGTCTACTAGCCGTGAGATAAAGTAGACTTCCAATCATACCTCTATATTTAGTGTTATCTACGTGTGAAAACGTAGAGGGGGGGTGAATACGTTACCGTTTAAAATCTTTATTACTTGTTGTATCAAATGTCCACTTCAAGCTTGTTCTAATATGAAAGATGTTTTGTATAGTTTGTGACTAGTATAAACAAATTATCACACAAGTATAATCAACAAGTCATAACACAAGCAACCACATAATGCAATCAATAAAGTAAAGCAATAAGTAAAAGAGAATGCAAACCGAACACGAGGATTTATAGTGGTTCGGTCACGGATCTCCTTTCCGCCCTACTCCACTCCCCGAGTACCCAACTCGAGAGTTACTTCACTAGATCAACAAGCTCCTTTAACCGGCGGAGAAAACCTTACACGTCGCTTACACCTATTTCCGACACTAAGCTAGATGTCGAGTTCTTTTACAAGGGTACAACAACTCCCACTAGTTCTTTCACACGGGTACAACAACTCCCTCTATGTTTTGTGGCCCAACATAGAAACCTTGTGTTTTATGACACCAACACATAAACCATCTAATCTATATTGTTATGATGTTTACAATGATGATCCATGACACAAATGTCTAATGGATATGAATGACTAATCTAAATTAACTTCCATTGATAGAAAGCCTTCAATGGATGAAGATCACAAGTTCTCTTAGCTTGTTGTGATAGATCTTCATGTATGTATGCTTGTGGTGGATGATGATGGCTAGATCTCCAAGCTCCTTTGGTAGATCAAGATGTATGATATGCTTACAACAAAGATGAATGTTAGAAGCATTATGATCATGATGATGAGGGTGATTAATTGTGTTTTCTACATGATTTTCTACTTGTTAATATGTGTGTTATTTTCTTCTCAAGTGGTTAGAAAACAACTAGACTTGGTTTACTATTTATAGAAAAGTCCAAAGAGGTTTTGCAAAACCATGTTCCAAAACCATCAAAGATATCAATTAATATCTTACACAATCTTTCCAAATCTTCTAAAGTCAATTTATAAGATTCACATTCTAGAACATGATGATCCATGTGATGATGTAATTATATATACTATTCCTATATTTAGAATTACTTAAAAAGGAAAGTATATTTGTAAAATGTATGTGTTAGTAACTTTGTAAAGTTAGTAGAAAATGTATTAACTTGCTATATGAAATTTAGTAAGTTACTAAAAATGTTTGATGTACTTATGTTGTTATAAGACACATTTTTATAGATTGTAAACTTACTAATTTTACCTAGACACCTAATGTGGCACTTATTTTATTTACTATCCTAAAATACTTAAAGACTCTAATAGTATTTTAGTCATTCTAAATGGTTGGTCAAGGGGTTTGATCATTATGCCACATAACAAACATGTACGAACCTGTGTTTTAGCATACGACGACTCGAGATATTGAGAGGTGTTGAATGTATGTTGAGACAAAATATGATTACGAGTAACTTGTACATTTTACGTTATGTATCAAGTTATATGTTTGTCATCAATCAAAACAAACGAGACTGTATAGATTAAATATCGTAATATTTGCACTAACACTACGGATTCACTTTCCTCATCCTAGGTGAGTTTAGTTTCCGAGGACATAGGTGTTTTGATTGGTTCAGAATCTTCAAGACCAAATTTCTTAAGCATGTCTTTTATGTATTTAGATTGGTTAAAGAATATCTCATCTTCTAATTGTTTGAATTGGAGTCCTAGGAAAAAGTTGAGTTCTCCCATCATACTCATTTCAAACTCATCATGCATGATTTTTGAGAAATCGGCACATAATTCTTGACAAGTTGATCCGAATATGATGTCATCAACATAGATTTGGACTATGATAATATGTGAACCTTTCTTCTTAGTGAAGAGAGTATTATCGACTAAGCCCATGTTATACTTATGGTCAACTAGGAAGGTCTTAAGTCGATCATACCACGCTTTTGGAGCTTGCTTAAGTCCGTATAAAGCCTTTTTAAGTTTGTAAACGTGATTAGGTTTTTCAAAGTCGGTGAAGCCCGGAGGTTGAGCAACATAAACTTCTTCATTTATAAAACCGTTTAAGAATGCACTTTTGATGTCCATTTGAAAGAGTTTAAAATCGTGTGCACATGCATATGCAAGTAAAATTCTAATTGAGTCGAGCCTAGCAACCGGAGCAAAAGTTTCATCATAGTCAATGCCTTCTTGTTGATTATAACCTTGTGCTACTATCCTAGCTTTGTTTTTAGACACTATACCATTTTCATCCATTTTATTATGAAAGACCCATTTTGTTCCAATTATTGTTTGACTTTTTGTGTAAACGTAAAAACCGGTTTTTACGTTTACACCGTTAGATTGAGGAGTGCGTGGTGCGGAAAAGTTATGTGTTATACCTTTTTATCACAAAAGTTTCCAAATTGTATTTAATTGTCAAATTCACGACCGTGGTCCGTTCTAATAGACACAAAGTTTCTAATTGATTTTGAATTTTCTTACTTAGAATTTCAAATTGGTCAAAAGCTTCGTTTTTACTTTTCAAAATTTTTGTCCAAGTATATCTTGAATAATCATCCACTACAACCAAAGTGTAGAAGTTACCTCCATAACTTTGTATAGTGGAAGGACCAAACAAATCCATATGTAAAAGTTCTAGACACCTAGATGTAGACACCATATTTTTAGCCTTATGGCTACTATGAACTTGTTTACCAATTTTGCAAGCATCACAAAAGTGTTGGTCGTATCTCAACTTAGGTAGGTTTCTAACTAGATCTTTGGAGGAGAGGTTTTGGATAAGTCTCATATTAGCGTGTCATAAACGTCTATGCCATAAAGTTGAAGATTCATCTAACGAGGTGAGGCAAAGTTTGTCTCTAGATGTTTGATCAATCTTCATGACATATACGTTGTTCTTAAGGACACCTTTGGCTACAGTTATGCCGTCTTTAAGTATTTTACTTCCATTTTCACTGAAAAGGACGTTATACTTTTTACGGCAAAGTTGACTAATACTAAGGAAATTAAATCCTAGGTTATCAACATGAGCTACATCATCAATAGAGAGAGAGAGTCATGAGAGATTGTACCTTTTCCGATGATTTTGCTTTTAACCTTGCTACCAAAAGTAACGTTACCTCCATCATATTCTTGATATGTTGAGAAGAGGCTTTTGTTTCCTGTCATATGCCTTGAGCAACCATTATCTTTGATCCATTCATCCGGTTCCAAACAAACTTTCAAGCATACCTATTTTATGAAAAACACTCACACGTTTGGTCCCCAATATCTCATGGGTCCATTTTAGTTAAACATATCATTGGCTTGGTCCATGTATGGAAATGGAAGATACGGGTTCCATGACATGTAGTTTGGAGTTTGATAATGTCTATGTATGTCTTGGTTCCAACCATGTTGGTAGTTTGGTTGTGTGTTGTAGTTGCTCTTTGGAAAGGGGCGTTTGGGAATAGGAGTTTTAGGCCTTGGTTGAGAAGTTTTAGTTCTAAATTCATTTCTACCAAGTCTTACTCCAACTTTAATAGCCGGTTTTAGTTTTGTTTCATTTACATTAGTACTGGGCCTATTTGTGACTTTAACGAATTTAGTACGATCCGACGTAGAGACTATCTTTTCTTCTGCAGGCCCCGCGGAACCTTTGGGTTCAACGGACGGAACCAAATTTTTGGTTCCGTCTGGTCCGTGGGTACCTGTAGCAGCTTTGTTAGTTTCTTGTGCTTTTTCGTCTTGTTTAGTTTGACTCTTTAAAGTTTCTGATTTCATGAATCCTAGTCCCGTTTTATCAAATGGTGACTTTTGAAGTTTCATTATTTCATCCGCACAAGAAATACTTTTATCGAACTTTTTAAACTTTGTGGTTTGTTTTATTAGATCATCTTGAGTAATTTTAAGCTTCTCAATTTCGAGTTTAAACTCTTGACATGATTTACACATTGTGTCAATACTTTTACTCTTTTCTAACCTCTTAGCTTTTTCTTTTAATTTATAAACTTCATTTTCCAAAAACTTCTTTTTAGTTTTCAAAAATTTGTTTTCGTTTATGATCTTTAAGCTTAGTTCACAAAGTTTGTTATATTCGTTTTGCAATGTGTCATCATCAATAGAAGAACAAGATGAATCGGAGTGTACCTCATTTGAGTCTTGAGCCATGAGAGCAATTTCGTCATTCTTTGGCTCCTCGTCATCATCCTCACTATCGCTCCAAGCACCACTTACAAAAGCTCTTTTAGATTTACTTTTGGGTGGTTTTGGACATTCTCCTATGAGATGACTTGTGTCTCCGCACCTAAAACACTTTCTTTCACCCTTTCCTTTCTTATCATCACGATCTTTTCGGAAAGCTTTCTTGTCATCTCTAGGTTGCCTTACAAACTTCCCTCGTCTTCGAAAGAACTTCTTGAAGTCTCTAACGGCCATGGCATATTCTTCATCATCACTATCCGAGCTAGATTCTTCATCATCACTTGATTGAACTCTAGCTTTCAAGGCAATAGACTTGACTTTTTCTTTCTTGCCTTTAACTATTTCCGAATCTTTTTCCATTACCATTTCATGAACTTTGAGGTTTCCAATTAGCTCATCAAGTGACATGCTTGAAAGATCCTTGGATTCTTCAATTGCCGTCACTTTTGCTCTCCACTTCGGATGGAGTGCTCTAAGGAATTTCCTGACAAAATTCTTGCTACAAAAAGATTCATCAAGTGCTTTAAGTGAAGTAATAATAGTGTTAAACCTAGCAAATGCACAATCAATAATTTTATCTTCGGGAATAGAAAATTGTTCATATTGTTGGACAAGGAGATCAATTTTGTTATCCTTAACTTGTGAGTTTCCTTAATGAGTGACTATTAAAGATTTCCAAATTTCTTTAGCGGTTTTACACATAAAGACTCTTTCATATTCTTTCTTTGGTAAAGCATTATAATGCATCATCTTAGCCTCATTATTTTTAGCAATCAATTTCTTTTGATCTTCATTGTGTTTAGTAAGTGAGCTATCCTCATGATGAACTCAAATAAGTACATATTATTATCATCATTTATCCTATTTATTTTACTTGTTTTACTATATTATATATGAGAATCGGTACTTTAATGTTTACTTTAGTAATTCTCAAGTAAAAACAGGTAATAGGTGAAACTTGGCGATTTTGGACTAATTATGGAGCAAAACAAGCGAGATGTCAAAAGTCTACTGAAATCCAGAAGATGCGTCGTATCTATCTCAACAGATACGCCGCAATATCATACTTAGATGAATTCGAAGACCATTGTCTGACTTTGAAGAATGCGCCGCATGTAATTATATCATGCGCCGCATATGAAACTTTGGTCAATGAAGAGATCAAGCTCGTTCTAATCCAGATACGCCGCATTACACTTCTGACATACGGCCTATCACTATCAAGACTTCACCAGATACAATCCAAGATACTGAAGGACATGCGCCGCATAAAGATTCAAGTTACGCCGCATCTGAAGACGGTGTACGAATATTCCAGAATATATTAATCTTGGCTGAACCCCCTTTGTGTTAGATTAGGCTGTAAAACTAACTTAGGACATTAAAATACTGATTAGGTTAACTAGATAAATTGTTCCACTCTTAGTGATCGATACTCTACTTACCATTATATTCATACTGACCGGGTACACTGCTCGTTAAGTGTGTGTGTTATTGATAAGTCGGCTAAATATAAATTTAAAACTTGAGTAGGCATTAACACTGCTAAACCGCAATGACACAACACGCGCATCAAGTTTTTGGCGCCGCTGCCGGGGATCGAATGTTATTTTTCTGTTAATTTGATTAATATTTTAATTAGATTTTTCTTTTTATTAGGTTTTTAGATTCTAAGCACTAACTTGTTGTATATTAGTTAGATTGCATTCATTGTATAATTTGCATATTTACTGTTTTTGTTTGTTTTTATTTTCTGTAATTTTTATTTTTATTTTATTTTTATTTTTCTTTATTTTTTGTACTAACTGCTGTAGTTGTACTGTGCTGATATAAACGATACGGCGCATCTGTTTCTCAGAAGCGGCGTATTGCGTTTTAATTTTATAAATACAACGCGTTTAATAATTCGAGTACGACGCATCTTTTCCCCAAGATATGGCGTATTCTGTTTTTAATAAGAATTTTTCGGAATCCTAACCATGCGACGCATCTGTCTTTGCAGATNTGTAGTTGTACTGTGCTGATATAAACGATACGGCGCATCTGTTTCTCAGAAGCGGCGTATTGCGTTTTAATTTTATAAATACAACGCGTTTAATAATTCGAGTACGACGCATCTTTTCCCCAAGATATGGCGTATTCTGTTTTTAATAAGAATTTTTCGGAATCCTAACCATGCGACGCATCTGTCTTTGCAGATACGGCGTATTATATATTTAAATTAAAAACAGTTTTCGAATTAATTAAACAAAAGCGACGCATCGATTTTTATTGATACGGCGCATTTACTGAATCATAAATCTTGTATTTTGAAACATAACGAAATACGGCGCATTAGCTTCTGCTTATGTGGCGCATTTATTTTTATAAATATAATTGATTTTTGATATCTACTTTGATCATTCCGCTACTCTCGTGCACAAGTTAGTTGATTTTCAGGATAATGGATGAATCAAGCATCACTATGGAAGATTACATTCTGAACCTAACTGAAGATGTTAGTTGGAATTATCAAATCCTTGATAACTGGAAACTTGTTGTAAACGTTAAGGGTAAGAGAAAACTCGGTGCAGGTAACATTGAGAGTCTCCAATTCTTTGAAATTAATTTTCCAGCTATCTATTGCGATAATTTACTTAGCCTTAAGGAAAGTTCTATACAAAACTTCTCCCAAATATTTGACGATAAAAGTGAATTATCTTTACCTAAGTCTGATTATTGCATGTTCATGTCTGAAAAGAAAGTTTCTAAGAAACGGTTTGCTAAAAAGAAGAAATTTGATATACCAAACATCGATACAAACCTCCTTTCTTATAAATTACCTACACGTAAAAATACCGAAATCCACAACGAAAATTGTGATTTCCGTAAAAATTCTTCAGACACTGATCTATGTAATACATCATGTCCAAATTATAATCTCAATTTTGATAAGCTTAAAACGATATGTGTTCCTAACCATGGAATAAATTATTATTCACTAAACAACGAGATCATGATCCGCAATAGAACGGTTATGCCAATTGCCCTTATCTAGAATTTATACATATCATATGGTATACCGTTTAAGCCCAATTTAATGTATAAGGAAAAGTGTTGCGGAGGCCAAGGTACGTTCCCTATTCAAATTTTTTTCACTGGCACAACAATATGGCGCATCTAAGTACTCTAAGCGCTGTATCTATGACCAATTATGATACACTGACTAGTCAACGAATTTTAGATAAATACGGCACATCACAATTATGTGATGCGGCGCATCGTTTTTACCCTATAAATAAGAACCAGATACGCTGGATTTCGTTTTTACCCCAAACTCACACGTAGTAAAAACACACACTCGTCATTTTGATCTAAACTCGTTAATCCAATTTCCGAACTTGTCTCTTACATCCTATAAGGTATTAATCCTATTTAATTTTGTTTAATTTCGCGTTTTGTAATTTTATGAAAATTAGGGTTTATGCTATAGATCAAATTAGATAAAAATTGGATTAGGGCTTATGATCTTGACACTATAGAGATGGTTTCCCCTAAACTAATTTACAACCCCATTAACCTGATTATGCGAATTCGAATTATTTTGAAAACTAGGGTTAGAATGGGTTTGGTTTGGAAATGGGGGGAAATAAATTTATTTGGTAAATATGATAAATAGATTTTGATATATGGGGGTAAAAGAGACTGTGATGCTGAGTGCAAGTTTACGTCACAAGGTCGGATTCTTGAAAAACGTGCCCAACCCCTTTTCTTTTATACTGATATTTCATTAGATGCGGCGCATTTAGATTAGGCGATACGGCGCAACAAACTATTTTTAACAAAGTTTCTTTAACTTTAGTTGCGTCGTATTAAATGATTTGATGCGACGCATATCCGATGCGCCGAACTCTAGTTTTACCATACGGCGCATCAATGAACATTGTTACATGCTCCATATCTCTTATTTCGCCACGGCGTATTACAGATACGACGCATTGATATTACCAATGCGCCGTATCACCTGACTGAATGAATACTAATTACTTTTCTTTTTTAGAATGGAACTACCTGTCGCAGCAAGTAGGCATCCATGGCTACGTTTTGAGTTGATGGGGTTGACTCAGGGTGCTGAGGATGATTACCTCACGAGACTCAGGAGATTTTACCACAGGAAAGTATTTAGTGTGCCAGTTTTAGACTTTGAGAGTGTTGGGCATGTGGATGATGGTAACGCAGCAGTGTTGGGAATTTTGGAAGTTCCTGCTAATAGAGATCTGCTGACAGGTTCCTGCTGAAGCTATAGATGGTTTCTGCTGACATAGTGTTCCTGCTGATATTATATTTCTACGGATATAGTTATTTTGTATTAGTTTGTTAGGATATGCATAAGTTATTTTAAGTAGTGATATGCATTAATGTTTTATTTTATTGCCGAAGTAGGGTTTCTTATCTATAAAAGAAACACACGGCCTATGTTCATTTGTACTTTTACACTTCAACAAAAACACCTTTAGTGTGTGTGAAATAGATCCATAGAGGATCATTTTATTATTAGTGAAGAACCTTGTTGAAACTTTGATTGTGTTCTTATTATTCCGCTGTGCATTCAATCATTGTTTCTATATCCTAGATCGAGCCAAAACGATTCTCTACAAGTGGCATCAGAGACCAGGGGCTCTTGAGATCTAGGGTTTATACAAGGTTTTGTGTGGTAAAGAGGAGAGCAGATTTGAGGAAAACGGGTACGAATTGATTTAATGAAGGTTACGGTTTGGTTTTTCTGTAACAACAAATAAAAAGACCACAAAGGTATCTCTTAATAATTCTTGTACCATGAATGATTACATCTGATCTGTCGCTTTCTACATTATAAGTCGATTGGAATATTTTAAGAGATATTGTCGCTTTATGTTAATTGATTTGTAATATATCAAAAACGTTGGGCAAAGCAGCAAGCATATGAGCTAAGTGGGTCCAATACTTTGGTCGGATTTAATATTATCATCATACACGAATATTCATGGTGTCAGCATAAATATTAATTTAACAATTGCTCAAGAATTTTTGGTTTGTCGTTTCTGGATTGAAGGATACCTCGTACAATTTAATACTTGTCCCTAGCGATTTGGTGTTACTGCTATTTTTGAATATTGAACGCTGATTGGTTGCTACACAAAAGAATCTTGTTTATGAATTTAAGTGTGAAGCTGTTATCTTAATTGTGGTGTGACTTTGATTGTCGGTATAAAGGGTTTTGATTGGTTGGATATTATTACTTGGGTCGGTGCACGTGGTGACGTGATTACTCCCAACCTCGTACCTAATTATTTTAAGTCCAAGGAAAATTGTTTGTTTTGCTGCTGTCATTTATTACTTGGTACGTGGTTCAAGAAAGTGAGTCAATGGGTTTGTAGATTGTGGTTATATATCATGTATCAGTTGTGCTAATGTGTTTGGATTTGGTTGTTTATGGTTTCTGATGCTCGAGAATTTTTGTCTGCTGCTGATTAATTTTGTGTGCGGCTCAAAATCAATACTACTACATTGAGCAGCAAAGGTATAATATTGAAAGCAGGACCCATATTTCCTTGATTACTACTGTAAAATGGCAGAATTTGATAACGAAAGGGATGATGCAATATTTCCTTATTTGATGAATGATGAGTACGAGGTATGGGCTAAGAAAATGGAACACTGGATCACGAAAAATGATATAAATATTTGGAAGGTGATTCAAAATGGCAATAGCTTGAAAAGGACTAGAAGAGATCGCGATGGAGAAATCATTATTCTTCCTCCAACGACTGCAGAGGAACACATTGTTGTACAAAGGGAATCAAAGGCAAGAACTATCTTGCTTAAATCTATTCATTTTGATCATGTAGCAGCTTTCAGTTATATGGATGATGCAAGTGATATATGGGAGGCAATCAAAGCAAGGTATGGAGGAAAGGCTAAAACCGAGAAGATGAGAAAGGAAGCTTGTCCTATAGGTGATGCTGAGGAATTTGCCTTCATGGGCATCTCATCTCAGGTACACAATTGTGTTTTTGGTTGTGATGAAAAATATAATGAACTTAAGGAGGCTTATGATGAATTGAAACCTAAGTATAATGAATGTTATATAGAGGTTCAGTCGTACAAACATGCTTTAAAAACCTTAGAACAATAGAAAATTTGGTTTCAAAAGAATCAGCTTGCCTATGAAGAAAAGATAAGAGTATTAGAAAGAGATTTAACAAATGCTAAAAATGAGTTAAAATATTCTGAAAAAGAAAAAGCAAAAGTAGATTTGGAAAAACAAGATTTGCAGGATAAGCTTGAGAAGGAAGTGGCTAGGCATAATGAATGGCTAATTTCTGGTGACAAGTTAGCTAGTTTTCTCTATGGTAGTCAATCTATAAAATTTGGGTTAGGTTTAGGTTTTCAGAAATATGTTGGTGTAGAAGCTAGAGATGATAGGTCTAAATCTACACCAGCGGGTTTAGAACATTATGTAAAAGAGGGTGAATTACATGATGTACCTGGACCAATTAGACGAGAACATATGCCCTCCACTTATACTACCTCAGACTTTGATGGATCACACCATTTATATGGCAAAAAGTCAAGTGTCTTGCCAGACCTTAGTTGCAAAACTAATGACTTTGTCTCTTGCTCTAAAAGTGACAAGTCCTCAGACCTAAAGTCCATTGACTATGTCTCATGTGATTCAAGTGACAAGTCTCATTCACCCAAGTCCAAAGTAGCTAAGGATGAACACAAAACAAAGATAGTTCCTTATTCTGTTAAACACAAGTTTGTTTCTAGTTCTGTTTCTGATAAGTTTGTGTGTAATAAACAAAGTTGTGTTAAGAATAAGTCTTTGAAAAAGAAATCTTGTTTTGTGTGTGGCAGTAAGTCTCATCTCATTAAGGACTGTGATTTTCATGAGAAAAGAATGGGTGTATGTGCTGACCAAAAGAGAACTAGACCAATGTGGACCAATGTTAATGCTATTCCCCCATATGTTCCACAAGCAACACATGTGAAACCCAGCAGACCCAATCCTGCTGGTAAGCCAGTTTCTGCTGGTAGACCTTTTCCAGCCGGTTGGAAAAGACATGTTGCTAGACCATTTTACAGACCTACTAGTACTTACTTTCTGAATGGTTTTTGGCCTAGTTATTATGATCCAATGTATATGGGGTAGGGGACAAGATGGGATACTGGTGTTAAGCCCTCAACAGGTTGTTCTTGGACAAATAAAAGGAAAGGTTCATTCTGGGTACCCAAGAACAATAGTCTTTGTCAGGTGCACTGATTGAGGGGAGGCATAAGCCTAAGGGGAGGCATAAGCCTAAAGGGAGGCTTATTGTTGTATTCTTTGTATTCTAACCATTTTTGCAGCTGGTGGATCCTCATAAGCCTAAGGGGCGGCTTAGTGTTTATGCTTGCACTACATATTTCTTTGTTCCTGCTGCTGATTGATGGTATATTTTATATTTTTTTCTTTCTTTCTTTTATTAGATATAATTAGTTTAAAAAAATAATAAAAAAATAAATAAATAAATAAAATAATAAAAATAATAAAAAATAATAAAAAAAATAATAAAATAAATAAATAAATAATAAAAAAATAAAAAATATATATATATATATATATTTAAAAAAATGTATAGTTTTTCTTTTATCTTGTATGCAGGTTATTGTAGTGGTTAATTACCACACATATGGTTCTCAGCTCACCATGTCTTACTGACACAAGAGTTGGCTAGCCCACAAGATTATGGCTTGTGGTAAAGACTGCGGAAAACCATAAATGGTAATCAACTCACCATGATGATGACGGCATTCCATCAAAGAGTTGGCTAGTCCAAAAGCAAACGGTTTTTGGTAAAGACACATCAATTTCGTTGATAGCTGTAATGGTTTGTTGAGAGTTGAAATGGTCATCAATTCACCATGGTTGCTGCCCTATTGGGTAACCAAAGGATTGGCTAGTCCTGAGCAAACGGCTACAGGTAAAGACATCTCAAATCCGTTTATGGCTGTGATGATTTGCCAAAAATCATTAGGGTATTTCAACACACCCATGATTCACGTTCTGAGTGTTGGTCTGGTAACTAGTTCACCAGGGTGATGCCATGATTCCACCAAAGAACTAGCTAGCCTAAGAGTGAGTAGCTACTTGGTAAAGGCTTATCAAATCTACTCATGTTGCTGCTGGTTCCTGTTGCTGCTGATAGGTTGAAGTTGCTGTTGGTTCCTTGTTCTTAAAAGATGGTTACTAGTTGTTGCTGATATTTAGATTGGTTGCTGCTCGTTCCTTCTTGTTGCTGCAAATATTAAAGTTTCAATCCTCACACTTTCGAAGCTAAAGCTCTATCTGGAATCTTGAACTTAACCATGTCAAATTCAAGATTAGGGGAGGATTGTTGGGAATTTTGGAAGTTCCTGCTGATAGAGATCTGCTGACAGGTTCCTGCTGAAGCTAAAAATGGTTTCTGCTGACATAGTGTTCCTGCTGATATTATATTTCTACGGATATAGTTATTTTGTATTAGTTTGTTAGGATATGCATAAGTTATTTTAAGTAGTGATATGCATTAATGTTTAATTTTATTGCCGAATTAGGGTTTCTTATCTATAAAAGAAACACACGGCCTATGTTCATTTGTACTTTTACACTTCAACAAAAACACCTTTAGTGTGTGTGAAATAGATCCATAGAGGATCATTTTATTATTAGTGAAGAACCTTGTTGAAAATTTGATTGTGTTCTTATTATTCCGCTGTGCATTCAATCATTGTTTCTATATCCTAGATCGAGCCAAAACGATTCTCTACAAGCAGATAGGTTACAAACCAGGTTGGAGATGGTACACAGTGATGCTGAGGGGCAGGTTTTGTTCAGATCATATGCTTGGGAGTGGTTGTTTAGGATTGAGGAACCGTTGGTGAAGGTGTTGATGTTAGAGTTTTTTAGTACGGTACAGTTTAGAGAGGCTGATCTGGGACTTGATACAATTGATACCTTGGTGTTCAGGTTGGGTGGTATAGGACGCAGGATGTCTATGGGGCAGTTTATATCAGCTTTAGGTTTACACACTGCAGAGGAGATAGCATCCCCTGGTTTTGCCACTTACTGGGCTGATAGTTTACGCATCGTTCCTGAGCGTGCGTCATTGGGAGACCACTGGACGAGGATCTCATCTGGAGGTGACTCGACCACCACCACCCCCTCATATACATTGATTCAAGAGCCTATGAGGAGGCTTTGTCACCGTCTGATTGCCCTCACTATTGCTGTCAGAGGCCAGTCACCTGAGAAGGTGACCACTTTGGACCTTTTTCTTTTACGAAGCATGGACGAGGGGCCTGTAGTGAATGTCCCTCACTTCTTAGCACATTACTTGCATAGGATAGGTCCAGGGAGAGATGGTAGGAGTCAGATGACTGGGGGGTACTTTGTTTCTCGTTTGGCTAGACACTTTGGAGTATTAGGAGATGATGATCCTGTCGAGTTCCAAATTGATGTAGCTAGATTACCGGTGATTGATACTGACTATCTTGTGAATAGGCTAGGGATTTGTGAGATGCTGATGGGGGGATGCATTTGGGTACCGATGGGACCAGTTAGACAGGCTGAGCCGGAGCAGGGAGATCCGCAGGGAGGACCGGCTGCTGCCCCGGGACAGGGAGAACCTCAGGTACCACAACCACCACCAGTTCCACGGACTACAGGTCAGAGGATAGAGAGAGTTGAGGAGGAACTGAGGTCATTGAGAGGTATGGTAGACGGTACGAGGGCCGACATTATTGTGATCAGGAGAGATATTGGTTGGTTAGTTGGGAGCATTAGTCAGATCCTAGTTAACGATGGGATCGACCATCGTGGCCCTGATAGTGCCTTAGTTAGAGGCATGAGGAGATACTCTCGGTTACCGACACGCAGAGTCAGACCTAGGACGGATGATGCTAGCACCTCAGGGACCCACTCAGCCGATGACACTGATGATATTCCTCCTCCTTAGATTTCGATTTGATCTTTGCATGGACATGTTTCACATATTACTATTCTTTTGGTATTGTACTTGATATTGTTATGTTTATATTTAATATTTTAGTTTATGTTTTTAGTTGATGCTTGAATAAGACTGGCATTAAGTTCAGCATGAATGCCCATGAGAAAACGTGAGATAAGCCGTGGAATATGCCAACATTTGAAACAGACTGCTAACAGTCTGTCTGGTAACTACATGCGCCGCATCTAGTAAAATAGATGCGACGCATCCTATCTTGTATATTATTTTATTTCGTATTAATTCCAGGCTCGATACGGCGCATCCTCTTCCATAGGATGCGGCGTATCCATAGGATGCGCCGTATCGACTGACCTGATGATTTTCAATTTTAATTTTTATGTTCACTAACTACTAATGTATTATGCAAGTTTGAACCATCTTAACTCAGGTGTGATAAAGTCTTGGTGGTATTATAGATTCCTGCACTTTCTGTGGAAACATCACTCATGAAGCTTAAACATTCTCATCCACAAGAAAGTTGATTTTTGCTCATAAACACAAAATGGAGGATCATTCCGAGCAAATATCAGGGAAGTTTTTCCGTTCTAATTCTTTTATTTTCCAGTTTTTAACCATTGACACAAACAACGAGGACGTTGTTTAACT
>LBNU01008444.1:0-11188 GCA_014162995.1 Artemisia annua | reverse complement strand
TTGGTGGTATTATAGATTCCTGCACTTTCTGTGGAAACATCACTCATGAAGCTTAAACATTCTCATCCACAAGAAAGTTGATTTTTGCTCATAAACACAAAATGGAGGATCATTCCGAGCAAATATCAGGGAAGTTTTTCCGTTCTAATTCTTTTATTTTCCAGTTTTTAACCATTGACACAAACAACGAGGACGTTGTTTAACTTAAGTGGGGGGTGGAGAATTAAAACGCTTACTTGTCCTAAACTTTTCAATATATGCTTAAAATACGCTTAATATATCAAAATTTAAAAAAAATAGCATGTTTTTGTTTAAGTCTAAATTACATAACTGCACACATAACCTTATTTCTTCCAAAAAAGTAAAACTTTAATGTGCCGGTGACTTGTAAACTTTAGAACTTGGCTTGTATACTATTCGAGACCACCATAATGAGTATTATCGATATAATTGGAGTGACTTGTCTAACTTGGTAAATTTCTAGGATTACACCCAAAAAGCCTTTATATGTTATGTGATATTAACTAACTACATTAGTTAGTTAACCCCCGTATAAACCCCTTTGTTTACTCTCACTTTTAGAGTAAGATACCCCTAGAAAAACCCTCAGAGCCATTCCTTTCGTTTCTTACACCTTTGTTAAAAAAAATTCGTTACACCCTTACACCTTAGCCTACCCTGTAGATTGAAATCCGTGGTTAGTTACTTTAGGCAAAGTGTGTTTCCTTATATTACCTGTGTTCGCGTGCGTAATTCATTATCTTTGGTTAGGTCGGGAAATTGCACAATGCAATTGGAGTGAAAGTACATATTGTATAATTTTAGTTTATTTTTCGTGTGTTTACTACTTTCACTATTACAGTTATTTCTGAAAGTTATGAATAGTATGGAAAAATTATCCGGAAAAATCGTGATAGAAAAAGTTGTGAAATTTTACACATATATTAAAAAAAATCGAAAAAAAAATAGAAAAGAAAAAGAAAGAAAAGAAGTTGGAAGTTTGTTTAACCAACTTATGTAAAGTTTTGTAATAAGTGGGAGATATCACCACTATTTATTGTTGTATTATATTTATGGATTGAATGGGAGTTGGCCATTATGGGAACGCCAACTAAGGATTATTATTTGTTTAAGATTTTATTGAGTATAATTCGTGTCTACCTAAAGCGTGAGTTACATGAGTCAAAAGTGTGAGTTATTCAATGATATGAGTCTTATTCATGGGAAGGTTGGGAAAGTAATTAACCACACTTAGGATTTTAATTTATTTGTTTGTTTATTTTTTTATTTTACACCAATTTATATCCTAAATGTTATCCCTACCCAACCGTATTGTTATGTTCGTTGTTAGCTTTCGAGCATCAGGATATGATGATGGCTAAGTAAGAATATTAAATATATGAATAAGGTAGTGACCATCTGAGTATTAGATTAATTGACTAACGCGCTAGCGATCTAGTGTGTGACTTGGTGACCATCCGTTATGCAAATAACGCGCCAGCGATCCAAGAAGTGCACTAGTGACCATCCGTTAGTTGAAGCGTCGAAGACTCACACCAGCGATCTACTAAGTTTATGCATGAGATGTTTGAACAAAGCTAGGTTCAACCCTTAAGCCTCAAAACCCTTTTTACCGCTTTAGACTTGTTACTCCTTGGCTTTAGTGGGGGAGATGCTTATACTTGTCAAGCTTATGATAGAATATTCGTCACAACTAAGCAACTAAACGATTTAGAATTGTTTTATATTGAAAAATTATTTTGTTTCTACTTCATTAAGTGTTTGGTTGTGTGATTGTGATAAGACGAATACGTGCATTAATGATAAAAATAAATCCTAATACCTTTTAGGATACATTTTCATAATATTAAATCTAAGGTTTACTTGGGGACAAGTAAAGTTCAAGTGGGGGGATATTTGATGAACTCAAATAAGTACATATTATTATCATCATTTATCCTATTTATTTGACTTGTTTTACTATATTATATATGAGAATCGGTACTGTAGAAACTAGAAGGGGGGTTGAATAGTTTCACCGTTTCATTTTAGTTGTTAAAACGTTTCGCCGTTTTTAGGTCCGGTTTATATTCTTTTGCAAACTTGTTGAATTATACTTGTTATGTGATATCAATTTAACTAGTAACATGCATAAACAAACAAGTAAAGTAAAGAGTAAGGAAACAACACAACCAAGGAGACACGATGATTTATAGTGGTTCGGCACGAAGCTCACTCTTCGTCCTACTCCACTCCCCGAGTACCACACTCGAGAGTTATCAATCACTATATCAACACACTCCTTCAGGCGGAGCAATCCGTACACATGCTTACACAAGGCTTAACGACACTTAGCATAATGTCGAGTTCTAATCGTAGCTAGAACCAATCTACACCAAGGCCCACGTAGCCACACGAACAAGCACTCTTTTCCATCTTGAATCTTCACCCGATCCAAGTCTTCACTTAATCGACACACTTGGTTCTTCACCCGAACCAAGCCTTCACACTTAGACACACTTGGTTCTTTACCCAAACCAAGTCTTCACACACTAGACATACTTCGTTCTTCACCCGAACCAAGACTACACACATGACTCACTTGGATCATCACCCGATCCAAGTCTTTACATGATATTTTAACAAGATCCTATCCTACACACTAGGACATCATTCTCCTTACAACAATACATGAACTAATCTAGTTACAACACTTCTTGGATCTACATCACCATCCAAGTTCACACAAATATCCCATCCTCGACTCACACACAAGTCGGATCACAATGACAATATTTACAGAACCTATCACTGTAACACTTGTTACGTTTGTGTGTGGACACCTATAACATCTCGAGACTTCATTGATGTCGAGAGTTCTTCTCTTGCACTTGNCAACAATACATGAACTAATCTAGTTACAACACTTCTTGGATCTACATCACCATCCAAGTTCACACAAATATCCCATCCTCGACTCACACACAAGTCGGATCACAATGACAATATTTACAGAACCTATCACTGTAACACTTGTTACGTTTGTGTGTGGACACCTATAACATCTCGAGACTTCATTGATGTCGAGAGTTCTTCTCTTGCACTTGACGGAAGAGGAAATCACTTATAAACATATACCGACATGTTATAGTGATCAAAGACTCAAGGGGAAAATAAAAACAGAAAGTTTTGTGTGTGAAAATCCTTATTTTCTGAAGTGTAATAGTTCAGTATTTATAGGCGACAGGACTGGCTTGGCGGTCCCGTAAATAGGCGACGGTCCTTTATCACTAAGGGACCGCCGAACCCTTTAAGGGACCGTCCAGACAAAAACGCTCCCTTTTTGTCCTGATGTGGTGAAAACTTATCTGGTGTAGTTTTAACTGTTTGGGGGGAAAAATAGCTGTTACACATTTGAATTCAAATATATTTTCTTAATAAAACATTTCTTTAAATACACAAAAATACTTTTGTGAAAATGTTTTGTCAAACTTAAAAATGTAAGTTTATAAGAAAATAAAAGCTTCTTTGATCACCAAACTAATGACGGTATAAAGTTTGTTCATACCTGAAGTGACGTTGTAGAAGTTTCGTGGAAGTAACGAGTTTCCTCGGTTAAAAACTTATTAACCGTAACTTTACGTAACGTGTCTTTATATTTTGTGATTATCAAAACACAAGAAGATCGAATAATGCGAATAACTTTTTTGACATTATTTGTATTAACAATCTCCTTCTTTTTGATGATTACAAAATATAAACTCATTTTAGGTAAACTTATGCGTTGATAAATTTTTAATGAGTTTTCCCGTTACTTCTCCCCCTTTTTGTAGAATTAAAAAGGTGTCTTTTTTGTTGAGGAGAGTAGACACGAGCATCCTTGAAAGGGCATGATAGGACCGAAGTTTATTGTGATTTGTGGACTCGGGAGGTCGGGTAACATAGAAGAAGATGACCTCCATGGTTAGTGAGAGAAAGTAGAGAGAGAAAGGAAAACTATGTATTTTATTGATGAGAAAGATGAAAGGGAAAAATACACACTAAGTCTCACCCTCCTAGTGAAGTCTAGGAGGGTTAATATAGCCTAACACATAACAACTATTGGAATATTACGTAACAAGTCCTTGTGTTTTGGCTAAATATGATAACTAATGTAATCCCGTAAATGTCGTTCCATTTACGTGTTAGAACCATAAACTCAGGTTCTAACAATCTTCCCCCAATGGGGCGACATAAGGGATTACTTACAACATTTCCTACAAGTACAAATACAAATAAAGAAAGGTTATCATCGGCTCTTCAAGTGATGAGGATGACTGCAGTTAACGCTCTTTGTCTTCATCTTGTACCTCGGCTTGAGAACTTTATCTTCACTTGTAGGCAAATGATGTAATATGCATGAAATGGATTAACTTCCCCCCAATTCATGCTGCATGTCTTTAGCGGCTTCTTCGTACACTTCTTTTTGGCGAAGTTTCTGAATCGGCTTCCCCCCAAACTGACAACCGTCTTCAGCAGATTCGAAACTTTGATGTAGTAAACAAGTCTTCTAACTTTTGAAGTTTTGAGTACGCAGCGGAATTTGTAGATGACACAGTAAACCACACCAAGCAAATCTGAGTAGTTAAATTATCACGGTTATACTCAATGCGGAAGCTCTGTTCGGGGGTAACATGCAAGAAATCAGCAGGATATTCTCACACATGTAGGCTACTTAGCACTTCACAATCTGTGAAAGTTGAGACGATTACACCAAAGTAAGACGTTTGAACCACTGACCGTCTCATTTCTTCCCCCTGTTTGCAAAAACTCGTGAAAGAAGAGGGTTTTCGCAAAGAAGCCAAGCAACCTCAAGCAACACCTATTCTATCTTCCCCCACGATGTCTTCTTCGAAATCGGAAGCATACACACTATGTTAACGATGAGAATCGGAGGCAGCGTAACCCCATATGTCCAATTAACCAAACAGGTGTGAAGTACCATAACTAGCCCCATGAGAATCAACTGCTGATAAACTTCTCTACTCTTTTATACTTCTCTCAACCAACTCTTTACCGACCCCATTATAGTTCTGACGGCTTTTTGTAGTGACTACTGATGGAGAAAACCCAATATTATGAACTTGAGAACGGAGTAGAATAACCCAAACTTGTGACTTAAACTTGCACTATTGTATGACTAAGAACCAATATTGCCAATAAAGGTAGGAAATCATATACCCATCCTACCATCCTTAATTGTATATGAACATCTCTTGAATTATCCACATCTTTTGGTGACACTTGAGCACTACAATGTAACTCCTTTAAAGTGATAGCTATACTCTGTGAGCACAACAACGTAACTCCTTACATCAGGTATAACTAGACAA
This sequence comes from Artemisia annua, assembly GCA_014162995.1. Lineage (NCBI taxonomy): Eukaryota > Viridiplantae > Streptophyta > Magnoliopsida > Asterales > Asteraceae > Artemisia > Artemisia annua. The sequence continues at coordinate 5,816 of LBNU01008444.1, read as the reverse complement.
CTCAAGTCTCTGTCATTTGTACGGACAAAAGCTCAAACAAGGATCTCGAAGAATCTTGCATCCAACCAACCCCGATATCTTGAGATACTAAGTACACACACCCGTGAAATCCCACTTCAATCTCAAATAAATAATAAAGAGTTATTGCCGTAGTCACATCTTACGGTTAAATGCTCAAAACTAGCCTTTTGACGGTTTAACGTGAACTTGATAATGGTTTCCCGATCTTGTCAAAATGTATCCCCGTGAAAATTTGTAATAACCAAAAAATACCACTCATTCACCAAATATTATCACAAAGTTATATCTAAAAATGAAATTTTAGACAATAACGTTTGATAGTCCATGTATTTGAAAGTCCATTAAGTCTAATCCTCAATCATTCATTTCAGCCCAAATGAAATTAGTAAACAACTTACAGCCCAACACATGATATCGGTTCAATTCCAATCCAAATAAAAAAAAATCTATGGCCCGACCTAATCCAATATGACAACACGGTATAATATATTTAACCAAACCAGTCTCATTTCACCTCAACCCTAAAACACATATAGTGATAAATCTGCCCCCATCTTCATGACAGTCACAAAAAATCCTCTCACCAAATCAAATCCTCATCTCAATCTCATACCTACCTGCTATCATTCAATCTAATCTCAACTCAGATCTAGTCATATCACAATAACAACAATCGTGACCACCAACACCTCACACGAACACCATATGTCTTCCATGGTTTGATTAAAATTATTTTAGCACAATACGAGTCTTCAAGAGGCTTCAAGATCCTAGATGGGTCTCGGGTAGGTACATCAATGTTGTTTTCTGTTTTGTTGTGTCCCATTTCTTGCTCAATCCGAATCAAAAGTAAGATGAAAACCAATATAGTTTTTGTTTCTTCTTTTAATAATTCGGATATTAAAAAAAAAGGTTGAAGCCTTAACAGGATCTGTGATGATTTATCTTTCGTGATTGTTGAACTTTGAAGTCAAATAATATTTATTGACACACGAAAAGAGAAGCTGAGGTCTTGTAATTATGTTTGCGTTTGGGTCTAGTAGTAAGTATGGAGATGGGATTTAGATTAGATGTGTAGTTGGTTGAAATTGTTTATGGGGTTGTTTGTGGATCGATGATTGTAAGGCTGTGGTCTTCATCAGTCTTTTACTTACGTTATTATTTTTTTTTCTTTTTTTTCTTTATGGTTCTTTAAAGTTGGACCGATGATGGTTACTACTGAGGTCACATAAGAGTTTTGGTAATTGGTTAGTGGTCAAATGTGTCTTTATTTCTGCTTCATCTTCTACTCTTTTTCATTTGGAGACTTTTCGAAAAAAAATTTCTCGAAAGTTTTCTTGTCAAAAGATTTCGAAAAACTTTACTTTATCGAGAAAATTTACATTTCAAGATCCTCCGTTTTCATTTTCGAAATCTTAGATTTATCGAGAACTTGGTTCATGTTATCGAAAACTTTTGTTATCGAGAAAAAGATTTCGACAGTTTAGGGTTTTTGTTCTCGATAACAAGTTTTTTCTCGATAACAAGTACCTTTCGAGAATTTCTTCTACAAGAAATTTCGAATTTTTCCAGCGATTTTTTCCGATCAGATTCCGACTAGCCATTTTGCAGTTTCCGATGACCAACTTTTGACCTTATACATGACCAGTTTCTTTTAAGGACCAATATTCAAACCATGGTATACAGACCACCATTTGACCACAAAAGTCTTCACGGATTTTGGTACCAATAGTCACAAAAGATTACAAAAATCTGTGAGTTGGGACAATAGAAGACACGAAACAGATATGTAAACTTGGGAGTTGGGAAAGTGAAAGATTGTGACTTTTAAACCATTAAAAACATAAAAAGCTGTCAACAACTATTAAACCAAAAGAAAATGTATCAAACAGTTAAAGAATATGGTAAAAAATATCTTCAAGATGACAACTTTTTGACAAGATTCGACCACAAATCAACAAAAATGTAACCTTGGCTCTGATGCCACTAGATAGGACCGAAGTTTATTGTGATTTGTGGACTCGGGAGGTCGGGTAACATGGAAGAAGATGACCTCCATGGTTAGTGAGAGAAAGTAGAGAGAGAAAGGAAAACTATGTATTTTATTGATGAGAAAGATGAAAGGGATAAATACACACTAAGTCTCACCCTCCTAGTGAAGTCTAGGAGGGTTAATATAGCCTAACACATAACAACTATTGGAATATTACGTAACAAGTCCTTGTGTTTTGGCTAAATAGGATAACTAATGTAATCCCGTAAATGTCGTTCCATTTACGTGTTAGAACCATAAACTCAGGTTCTAACAGGGCATCATCATTGTTGACGGAATACAAGCTCCCCCTAGCTAAGTGCTCCCCCTTAATGAGGGCACCGGGGAATCGAGCTATGGTGATGTGCTAAAAAAACAAGTTAGGAGCAAAGCGCACACACACACATACACACACACACACACACACACACACACACACACACACATCAAAAAGTAGTCGTTTCCTTTGTTCATCGGTTACAGAAGCTTGTTCTGTGTTGTCTCTTAAACTGTATTTAACAAGTTTTCTTTACAAAAGCTGAAGTTTCCCAACCTTCTCGGAAAAGTTTTCATTCAAACCTATAATCAACGACTTCTTAGAACAGAATCCGGACGTGGATTCAGTTTAACGGGTAGGTACTATCACATCCCGTGATTTTCCGTATGATTAAAATATTATTACAACGTAAGTTAAGCATTTTTACCCTTGACATTTTTTTTATATGTATACCTTTGACAATCACAACATTTTTCTCATGTACCTTGAAAACGATACTCACACTCGTACTTTTAAAAATCTAAACACTAATTTTAATAAATATACATTTCATCAATTTACAAAATACTGTGTTCATATATTTCCCGAGCCTACGGAAAAAATTCCTAAATACCCACTAATGTTAATGGACCTCGACCCAACTCCCAAACTTCCTAAACGACCCTTTCTAACTTGTTTTTCTTTTGGGCTATTAGATGTACACTTCTACTATCGATCCTGCAACACATAAACAAATGATCACATACAATCATTTATAATATTTTCGATTTACCATAACCCGGGTGGTGTGTTGTTTGTTTATGATACGATTTTCACATTTTGCTTGTGTTCTTATTTAATTCATACTTTAAAAAAATCAAGAACACCTTCGATCATTTTTTGCATGTCTCGACTAAACCACTTCTAAGAGATCATTCTTGATAATCGTTCTGCCCATTTTATTACGATCATTTAATGATTAAGCGTGAATATATCAACAATCTCAGCTCGGACACCTACATGAGCACCTCTCACCTTTTAGAATTGTCACGTCAAATACTATTATTTGTGTCTCGTGACATGCTTTTATTATAAATTGGAAGATTCCTAAATGATTTTTTTATATAATATCTTAACAATTATTATGTTTGTCTTTTGTTGTTTATTGATTGACAACAGTTCTTGTCCTACTGAGTCCTTAATCTATCGTAAACAATATCGATTCCCTTTTTAAATCTTGGCTGTTGTGATTATTGGTATTATTTGGTATTGGTTTGTGTATGGTGTTGGATGCTAATCATAGACAAGAGATAAGAGCAAATGTCATGTTACTTCTCTTTACAGAAGTTTGTGTCATTGAACAGACCATCATGTCTTGACCTCTATACACACCCGTCCATGTCTCCCCTGAATCCTATGAGTTACACATCACCTCCGTAAGAGCCATCATGCAAACTGTGTGCTGACTTACAACTTAGGTTTCGTTAGTAAGCTTCTTATCTTCGTTCTGCACCTTATACGTACATCACTGTACGATACATGTCTATATATTCAATACTTCTAACAAATATCATTTCTCATTTCTAGTTTCTCTACCATTGTGTCACTGTCGAGAGTCTCCCAAGAGAAATGATAGAGAGCCTGAAAACACGAGATACGAGCTGATGAGATGTGGATCTCGCTTTAGGCGTTAGTGTTCGATATTGTACATTATTTGAGGTAGGTGTTGTTGCGTCCGGTACCATTGGATCCCTCGGTGGATCACTTAGGATGTACTTACAGATCACCCTCGTTCACCCCTTTGAGTAAGATATCTACAACTCTTGTTTCTATTACGGTTCGCATCCTTTTCGACTTATCATGACACAATTACTTTTGTTTCGACTAGTATACGCATGATACTAGAGGTGTTTTGTGTGTGTACGAAGTTTTAAAGTCTTGTGTGGCTAATATTGATCGTAACCAAAATAAAGATGTTGCTAACTTATTACTATAACAGTGAAATATGATACATGTTTTACTATCATTCATTTTTTTTTCAAGTATAGCAACCAAACTTCATTGTCGAGTGTTAATGGAACTGCGTCGCGAGTATATGCGCTCTTAAGTTGAACTCTAGATAACTTGTTTGTGATGAACTACTAACTGAAAACTGTAGTCCTTATTTTTTTATGTTTGTTTTTTTTCTTTTGGTATATTGTATACGTGTATTAACTTAAACTTGATATATCATTAAATTATCGCGCATAATTCAATCGGGGTCGCTGATGTATTCTCATTTATATAGTTCTGGAGGAACTTGTGGTGTAGAGTGAATACCTGGTCATTGTGTATCATTTTCTTTGCCTAGAGTACTCGATCATAAAGTTGTGTATTTATCATTTGAGTCTGATATGGTATTTGAGCATGGCGATGATCTTTGAATAGTCATATGTTTTTATTATTCTTTTGTTAGATTTTTTGTATAGTTTATTTATTAAGCACATGTAATTTTTTTTCTATGGTGTACGTAATATCACAGAAATAATTGTACTGATGGATACAGGACTTAAATTGATACTATCATAGTATAAACATGTCGTTCTATGAACCATATTTATTATATTTTCAGAACTTAATTAAAAAACACAAAGTATGGATCTATGGCGTATTTTAATCAGTGGTTGTGTCTTTGGATTCCTAAGCGAAAGGTCTTGATGTTACGATGCGCCGGAGGAGTGGCTATGTGATGGCGTTTTTTATTCTTTTATGTGTATTTTGCATAATATTGGGCAGTATTGACAGTTTTAGCCCGCTCAGAGCTTCCGATCACGTTAGTTGGGTTTATTAAATATACTTGTTTAATGAATTTTTAGGATAATTCATTTAAAAGCTGTACGTTAGCAACCCCTCTCACTTTGCACAATGAATTTCTTATATAAGACGTGTGTTATATGTAGGAGTTTTTATGACTTATTCTCATATTTAAATCCTTACCTTTGATTACCCCTTTAAATTTGATCATTTGTATATGTCCAGTACCCTCGTAAAAACATTTATAAGTTGTTTACTTATCATATTATATGATTTTGATGGATTTTCATGATGTACGAAACATCATATGTATATCACTATTTTTACTTACACAGGGTTGTGCAATAGAATGTGGTAAAGATTATATTGTTATTGTAAGGGTGTATATTAGATCGTATACATAGGTAGTGAATATAGCCTTTAACGTATCGTGGGGGTGTAGTGTTGTTCTTATACATTAGAATTTCTGTGTGAACGAATCTTTTTAAGCTGAAAATGCTTAAATTCGAGCGATAAGAGATCTGTAGTAAGGCTGTCTGTGGTGGTGGTTAGGTATGGTTTGATGTTTAAATATGTGTGAGTAATACGTGTGAGGTGGACATATATCGGATAAATTTGATGATCATTGGAGATCTTATATTATTTTTGTTTATAATAGTGTATTGTAAAATTGGTTTAATGGTTTAATTATTTGTGTTTACATCATTATCTTCT
>LBNU01008443.1:7315-27664 GCA_014162995.1 Artemisia annua | reverse complement strand
TGATGGTGAACTTACGAGGAATCATTACATTCTCAAAGTGTTTTTCCTTTTTCGTGGCTTCAAATAATATTTCTAAGAGTCAGTTGTTGGGTGTGGGTGTTCCGCCCACTCTTCTGTAGAGCCATGGCGGCTTCTAATTGGTTGCTCCCATTTATGGAGAAACAAGTTTCGATACCTTGTGTTTGGTGGGAGGAAAGTATGCTCGTCTAAGCTTTGGGGATTGACGTGTGTCTAAGCTTGAGAGCCGCATTCTTTCTAAGTTGGAAGGGCAAACCTTATCGATTGGTGGTAGGACTTACTTTATTTGAAGTCGGTCTTGTGCTTCCCCGCTTATACTATGGCTATTTTCAAGCGTTCCTAAAGGAGTCCTTAACGGTGATGGAATCCATTCGGAATAACTTCTTCAAAAAGGGGCCGATCCTTCGGAGAAGAAAATAACATAGATAGCATGGGATAAAGTTTTAGTTCCAAGAAAAAGGGGGTCTAAGGCGTTTCGAGTTTTTTATGCACTAATCGTTCCTTTCTTCTTAAGTGGTGTGCGTTTGGTGTTTCCAAGATGACTCTCTTTGGTTTCGGTGTATAACAAGCGGTGCATTGGAATCTCGATAGATTCTCATTCGTTTAAGTTAGCTTCAATTTTGGAGCTCGATTTTAAAGGAAGTTCAAGTTCTAAGTGCTAATAGGTTTGATTTCCTTTCTATTTTCTCCAAGCTATAGGTGGGATGGAAATAATACGCCGTTTTTGGTTGGATTCTGGCAAGGAGATTAAAATCTTTTTCGATAGTTTCCTCGTATCTTCGCGCTTGAGTCGAATCACCAGATTTCCGTGGCTGAGAAAATAGAGGTTTCCTTAGCATGCTTTCTCTTCAGAGACCTGTGGAGAGGAAAGGGTTTGGAGCAACATCAGTTTTGCCGAGTTAGCATCGATTATTGATCAAGTGTCTCTTTCTCCACAATTTAATCGTTGGGTGTGTTCGTTATCAAAGTTGATGTTCTTTTAAGGTTAAAAGAGGCTCGGATTTGCTATATGATGAAGTGTACCTTCCTCAGGCATCATTGAATCTACAAGATGGTGCAGAAAGGTTGTCCTATTAAAGTTAATTTATTTTTGTTTGGCGACCTGGGTGATTTTTGCCAACTAGGATTAATCTGATTCGACGAGGAGTTTCTTGTGGAATTTTCATACCTCTTGTCCGTTATTGTCATTCAGAGGGGGAAGGCAAGATGTTTCACCATGTTTTTATTTCGGATGAACTTGGTCTCCGGGCTGTTCTTCGGCGTGTTTGTAAGTGGTGGGGATCTTTTGAATTGGCAGGGATTTGGTCTTCGTTTTCGGAATGGTTTCATTGGTTCTCTTCTATCGGCTTCCATCTTTAATGTTAAAAGTTTACTCGGAAGGCTTTTTCTTTGTTTAACTTTGTGCGTCCATATGGGCGGGTTTTGAGGAACCAACCATTTTTTTTATGTTACTCCGCCCACTCGCTCGGATGATCTTTGATTGATATCGTGTTCTCTTTCTTTTCATTGGTTTTATAACAGATGTAAAAAAGGTTCTTTTTCTAGGGATGTTTGGCTTAAAATCCCTATTTAATGTTTCCTTGGTAATGTTTTTGATCTAGGCGTTTGCTAGTTAATAAAATTTTGCCCGTAAAAAAAAAAAAAAAAAAAAAAAAAAAAAAAAAAAAAAAAAATGCTCGTAGCTTACCATATTTCCCTAAGCAAGTCAAACTCAAGCTATTTTCGACCCTAAAACACACAAAATATAATATTTCTCTATCAAATCAAAGACGGGCCAAATTAATATTTTAAAAAATCAATGGTGTAAAGTATATAATAAAACAATAACTTATCAAGACGGCAAATATAGTTTTTTTTTTTTTGTTGTAATGTAAATAGCTAAGGTAGTCGCTATCATCATAATTATTCCGTTGACATTTTGTTGATAAATCCAATGCGTATATCAAGTTGTAACACAACATAAACTTTAACCATCAATTGCTAGATAAGAAGCAATGTACAACAACTTTATATACAAATATACAAATTAGATTAGTATGTGTGCTAAGAAAATAATTGGCTAACTTTAGTTTCTTGCTATTTACTAAGTTGGGTGCAGCTCGTTCTGTGCCTATAATGCCAATACAACTGCACTGTGTGGTGCACTTTAGGGGTTTATAGACGCATCGTTGTTGCCATAATGGCCGCGTGTATCTTTGATTTGTTTTTTTATTGTAAAGTATGGTTTTTTGTGATGTGTTATAAGAATGTTATTGAGAAGGTATTTTTGAGGTTTTGTGTTATAAAAATGTTGTAGGATGGTTTTATATTGTAAAAATGTTGTAGGATAAAAGCTGACGTGACACGCATATAACTTGACGGATAACACCCACTTCACCTAGCACTCAAAGTTAAAAAAATGTTTTGACAAATTATTTGGAGAAAGTGATAATTTGCATTTTTTTTATTATCGAAACACAAAATTTTGTAATATCAAGTGTATGAAATGACTTGTTTCTGCCGCTATTTAAAAAAAATAATAAAAATAAAAATAAAAAAAAAATAAAAAAAATACTTTACCCGTCCTAATTTTATTGTTCACGTTATTTTCAAGATGTGTTAACTGTCTAATACTAAAAACAAATAGAAAAAATTTAATGTAGATTACCATATTAACCTTACTGATATTATTATTATAAACCTAAAAAAAAATTAATAATAACTAATTAGTTAAAGGTAAAATTGTTATTATGTTAAAAAAAAATATAACAAAAAAAGTCATGATTATAATTTTTTTAAATTGTGTGTTTTTTGTCAAAAAATAACTACTATAAAAAGGAGAGTAATGTATCCTGCAAATATGATCTCAAATACCTTTTTATCAACTTCAAGTGCAACCTCGAATGCCACTAGTCATAACTTATCACATTTTGGGTAATCATACTTTCAAAAAAAAATATAATAAAAAAAAATAAAAAATAAAATTGTAACAAATAGAATAAATATGAAGTTTAACGTAATTTTATTTATTTTATAAGTGTGTTCGGAGAAAGTTTATAAAAGAGTAAAATACATCGTTGGTCCCTGAACTTTCTACAAAACATCGTCATGGCCCTTAACTTTTAAAAATCGTCGCCTGGCGTCCAAAAGTATAGATTTTGAGGCCGAATGCGTCCCTTGACCAGAAATGGTGAGGTCAACGCTCAGTTTTGGTTCATTTTCCAAGGGCAATATAGTCCAACTACATTTGCAACTAGGGTATGGTTAATATCTAACCCTACATTCAATTTCAGGGACCAATCGTGTTCTAATTTTGTTTTTAACTATGCAACTTGACCAAAACTTTTCAGATACGCTTTAATTAGTTCGCGGGAACCAATAAACCCACAACTAACCGTTGATATTTTAGTAACTCCCGATGATGTATCATACCCATAGTTATTCCAAAAAGAAAAACCGAAAAAAAAAATCCAACTAATGGCAGACATGGAGCTTAGTAAGGCACAAGTGACGGATCAGATGGTAGAGTATGTGAAGGCAAAATATGGTAATAGTTGGTTAGAAAGTGATGAAATGTCTGATGAGATGTTTGAAGATTTATGCAGATTTGCCAAAGAAGAAGAAGTGATCAAAGGTATGTTACGTTTTCTATATTTGTTTCATTGACATACTGATTGGAAACTATGATAGTAGTAATGGCTAAAATCATGTACTTGTGTTTTTGTTGTATTTTCAGATACCAATTCTAAAGGAAAAGAGGTAGATGCTTCACATGCACAATCTGTTAGCACCCTTGGTAATAAAAGTCCAAAACCAAGTAAAATGGTTACAAATGTTGTACTCGGTCTTCTTGCGGCAATGGTAAGCAGCAGCAATAAGAGGAAACATTGGTATGTGCGTCCCCCTAAGGACCTCAAGTGTCCCCTCAAAAAGTTCACTTGTTATTTTTAGTGGTTTATGTAATGAAGATGTAAATTTTTTGGGATGATGAAGGCTAATGAAATAGTTGGATTTTACATTTTTGCTTTACTTGTTTACAGTTTTTAGTTTGCAATCGCATTAATAGTATATTGTTTCTGGAATAACTTAATTTGACAATTAAAGTCAACATATACCCAAAAAAACAAAATAGTAACCAAACTGCATTGTTATAACATTTGAATTACAACATATCAGTTAAATTACACTAAAAATGAAAGACAACATAGCATTTATTGATGGTGTTTTACTTGGGTAATTGAGTAGCTGGTGATTCACTTGCGTAATTGACTAGCAGGTTCTTCACTGGATGATGGACTTTGGTCATCACCACTGGCCACCTTAGCCCCAAATCTAGTAGAATGCTTAATACCTAAGCCAATCACATACCCTCCAGGATCAGTAGTACTTGACTTTTCCCCTGTTGCATCAGCTCTTGTAGTATACGATGGGGTTCCCCTTTTTTCAAGGCATGATGCACAAGTATAATACATGAAATCTTTGTAAGGGGGACGCCTTGCCATAAACATCAACCCAGCCCTGTTTTCCTTTTCAATCCAACAATCAATGCAGACCAATGGACGACCAGTTTGTGGATCAATCGTGAAAAGCAAATTGAATACATAAACAGTTGAGGATAAGGTATTATATAATAGATGCAAAAAGGGTAAAGGTTGAATGAGGTTGTTGAACAAGTAGGTAGGATTAAAGGCATAAGTAAATGCATACAATACAGCCAAAAGACAACAAGTTTTTTTATTTAAAATTCTTGACTATTGCAAAGTACCAACAGCACAAACTTAAACTTCAATTGTATTCGGGGTGATCCCATGTCTGAGAGTTGTTTGAGTCATAACCGTCGTCGTAAGGATCAAAGCTCGCAAACCTCTCTGCATCTAACTGAGCTTCCAATCTGCTCAGCTCCCTCTCCTTGTCAGAGTTCCAGCCATCTTCATAAGCTGCCACATTTTCCTCAAAGCTTAGTAGAAAGTTATCCAGATGAGCTTCCTGTTGTTGTGCTAGTTCTTTGTACATTATCTCTTCTTCCAAAAGCAGGTGGAATGCTTCTTCGTCTAGGCTTAAGTGATCCTCATCTTCATCCAACCTTTTGTATTCTTCTTCTTGCAATAAAAGAGATTCAAGAATCTCTTGTTCCATAGCCTGCCTTATCTCCTCTTCATCCATCCACTAAAAGAAATAACTTACTAGTAATATATGCATACATCATATCCAATGTAAACACAATAGATCATTAGTCAATCATAGGAAAAATGTTTGCATACCTGGTGCCTTCTCCCATCAACATGCCTTTTTTTTCCTCGTATGTTACTGTCCTTTTGGGGTTGTGGAAACTGTTCCTTGTGACACCTTCTCTTATTATGTCCAACGGCCTGCCAATTAGAGCATTTGATCTGTTTCCGAGATCTAGATCTGCCCATTGGTAAGCAATTTCAGGGGGGGAAATACTAGACTACTTTTGAATTTGAATTTGGGGATAATAATGGTCAAAATACAACCCTACTTATAAAACCATCCATAAAGGTTTATGGTAACCATAACACGTGATAAGGGACGAAACATAGCAAATTTATATGTTACCACTGTTTCATAAAGGACCAAACATATAACATCAATGTATTTGAACATGTGATTAAGCTATACAAGCAAAAAACAAGACAAAAAACAAAGGCGCATTAGGCTAAACAGATCTTCATTTCATGCGATAACATAGATCGAAAGTACATGATAGTTTGATACTAGATGATCAAGCAAAATATATAATTCATAAGCCCCAAAAGACAACAAACATTATACACTAAATGTTTCACCATAAGTGATTACCAACAAAATCAAGTTTTCCTAAGAAAATCAATGAAATTGTTCCTGCCCAACACCTGAGCATGGGTTTCAGTAATCATCTTGTTAATCTCCATAGCCTTGATGACGTTTTTCTTTTGAATCTTTTTAAGATCTTGTAGAAGCCTCCATGACATAACGGAAGTACGGTATCCTTCTACTTCCGCCATAAACTCTTGAGTTTCTTTGGTCGCATGAACCAAATCCACATAACAATTTAGTAGTCCTCTTGCAAGTTTTAAATCATTGTCGTTCTCACGTTGATAGTACAGAGCAATGCTATCAAACATTTCGTGGGAACCGGTGGCGGTTGCAAGTTCCTGTAGGCGTGGGAATTCTGTCATTTTAGTGGTGTTTTACGTTATGGAATTTACTTAATTGTGTGTGTTTGGTATGCAAAACCTTTGGGGTATGGGCCCTTAAATACTAACTGAACTGATGACGTTACAAATTCAGGGACCAAACTTGATATTACTATATCGTAAAGAGTAAAGTTATTAAATGGCAGGAAATTTAAGTATACATACGTCAACGTTGGCAAGGTTGGGGACCAAGGGCGAAATTCGACAAAAACTTGTCCAATACGCTTATGTTTTGTGTTTGGGTTACGCCCCAATAAACCCGACCCAATGACCCGACCAACATAACCCTAAAAACTTTCATAATAACCCAATACATACAAAAATCAGTCATTCCACATTGTGAGAAACACCGTTGATGCAAGTTAAAGGAAAATGGAAAGGAACATATTAGTGACAACATTTAAATGTACAGAACCAGAAGACGAAGGAGAAGTGTTGTTCCGGATTCACACAAATGGGAGATTTGAATATACCCCACTCAGGTATGAAGGCGGATCCATTATTAATGTTAGTGCATTTAGGTATGATAGGGGTAACTTTAGTTCAACCCTAGATAACCTTGTAGAAACTAGAAGGGGGGTTGAATAGTTTCACCGTTTCATTTTAGTTGTTAAAACGTTTCGCCGTTTTTAGGTCCGGTTTATATTCTTTTGCAAACTTATTGAATTCTACTTGTTATGTGATTAACATGCATAAACAAACAAGTAAAGTAAAGAGTAAGGAAAGAACACAACCAAAGAGACGCGGCGATTTATAGTGGTTCAGCACGAAGCTCACTCTTCGTCCTACTCCACTCCCCGAGTACCACACTCGAGAGTTATCAATCACTATATCAACACACTCCTTCAGGCGGAGCAATCCGTACACATGCTTACACAAGGCTTAACGACACTAAGCATAATTTCGAGTTCTAATCGTAGCTAGAACCAATCTACTCCAAGGCCCACGTGGCCACACGAACAAGCACTCTTGTCCATCTTGAATCTTCACCCGATCCAAGTCTTCACATAATCGACACACTTGGTTCTTCACCCGAACCAAGCCTTCACACTTAGACACACTTGGTTCTTCACCCGAATCAAGCCTTCACACACTAGACATACTTGGTTCTTCACCCGAACCAAGNCTAAACAGATCTTCATTTCATGCGATAACATAAATCAAAAGTACATGATAGGTTGATACTAGACGATCAAGCAAAATATATAATTCATAAGTCCCAAAAGACAACAAACATTATACCCTAAATGTTTCACCATAAGTTATTACCAACAAAATCAAGTTTTCTTAAGAAAATCTGTTAGCATTGTATTTTTATATTATGAAGTGTCGGTCATTATATTATTGAATCGTGTAATAGGTTGCGTTAGAAAGGGTTTTAAGAAGTTATATGTTCTTTTATCATAAACTAGGAAATTCAAGGGCTAAACATGTACAAGCAAACCTCATTTGTGAGGTGAGTTGATCATTTGGAATACACACACATTGTTCTTATCTTATGATGATCCTCCACTCTCTCTCTCTCTACATCTCTATTTCTCTCTCTAGAATAAGCTAATAAGTTGTGAAATAAGTTGTTATACACGGTCCTACAAGTGGTATCAATCGCCAAGGGGAAGATTTAGGTTGATATAGATTAGTTTTGGTTAGTTCTTTGATTCGTTTGGTTCATTTTTTGGCTCGTGGGTTTGTTTGTTTTGATTAGGTTTAAAGGTTTTAAGGTGTGTTAAAGATTATAGATTCGTTAGGATTGATTCACATAAGTTTGGTACTCAACAAATTCGATCAGTGTATGTTTTTTTTTGGGTTTTAGCGAATTTGAAATTTAGGGTTTTGCGAGTATGAAACGTGGAGCTGTTTTAGCGAGTATCATGGTCTATTGTGCGAGTATGGGTGATTGTTGAAAGGTTCTTTGCGAGTATCAGGAATAGTCTTGCGAGTATTGAGTTTTGTTTTGCGAGTATCAAGTAAAAATGGCGAGTATGCCCTATTTATTCCTTATCCATTGCTCGAAATAATATTTTTATGCTCTGATACCAATTGTTGTGACCAAGAATCAGTATTCAGGAGGTCAAGGGCCCTCCTGATAACTAGTATGTGACTACAAGAATCCGCTTATTATTTATTATTTATCAGAAGATGTATAATAAAATATTATTTAATAAATATTTTATTATTTATTATTTATTATTTATTATTTATTAATTAAATAATAAGCGGGTATAATTTTATTATTTGTGGTCATACTAAGAGAATTGTTGTGACCAAGAAGAGACTCACTCTAGAACCCGTGCTTAATCCAATGGCTTCTAATCATTTCGGATTAGGACCCGAACCTAACAGAAAGACTTCTGGACATATCAGTTCAGGACTCATACCTAATGGAGCTCAATCAACTATACCAGATAAACCAACAAATCAAGAACTGGAAAATTTCTTCGAGTAATGTTTGATGAATACTATGGTGGAACTTCGACAAATGCATCTTCACATCATTCCGCTGCACCCGCTCAACATCAACAACCACCACCACCACAAACACAAGATGCATCAACAACCGTCGAAACTCAAGCACCAACTCCCTCAACATCATCATCAACATCTACTCCAACATCTCCAGTGATTGAAATTGTTCTACCAAGAGTTGATGAGCAAAACCAAAATTCAACTTTTCAAGGAGAATCTTCATAACAAAATGCTACGTTAGACGAAGAAGAAGAAGTTTTTGAAAACCCGTTTGCTTCTGAATCTGAATCATTTTCTTCGAGGTTACATGAACCATCTCACACGCATATGTTGAATTCAAGGTACCCTTCTACACTCAAATGGACTAAAGACCATCCAATCGAACATGTCATTGGTGAACCATCCAGGCCAGTTCAGACGAGGAGACAACTTGCCACCGATCTCGAATTGTGCATCTACATATGTGCATTAAGTTTGAAAGAACCTAAGAACATTCGAGAGGCAATGGCAGAATACCCGTGGATTGAAGCGATGCAGGATGAAATTTTTTCATACAATTTACACGATAGTTGGGAACTTGTACCTCGACCACTTGAGAAACGTATTTTTGATCTTAAATAGTTGTGAAAGAATAAATTGGATGAAGAAATGACTGTAATCCGCAACAAAGCTCGTCTCGTGGCTAAAGGATATCCGCAAGAAGAAGGAATAGATTTCGAAGAATCATTCGCGCCCGTTGCTAGACTTGAAGCAGTCAGGATCTTCTTAGCTTATGCCGCTCACAAGAACATAAAACTTCTTTGATCACCAAACTAATGACGGTATAAAGTTTGTTCATACCTGAAGTGACGTTGTAGAAGCTTTGTGGAAGTAACGAGTTTCCTCGGTTAAAAACTTATTAACCGTAACTTTACGTAACATGTCATTATATTTTGTGATTATCAAAACACAAGAAGATCGAATAATGCGAATAATGTTTTTGACATTATTTGTATTAACAATCTCCCCCTTTTTGATGATTACAAAATATAAACTCATTTTAGGTAAAATTATGCGTTGATAAATTTTTAATGAGTTTTCCCGTTACTTCTCCCCCTTTTTGTAGAATCGAAAAGGTGTCGATGTTGTTGAGGAGAGTAGACACGAACATCCTTGAGAAGGGCATCGTCATTGTTGATGGAATATAAGCTCCCCCTAGCTTAGTGCTCCCCCTTAATGAGGACACCGGGGAATCGAGCTATGGTGGTGTGCTACAAAAACAAGTTAGGAGCAAAGCACATACATATATATATATATGAAAGTATGTAAGAAACATGATGAATATGGGTGTGAAATCAATTAAGTAGAACAAGAATAAGATAGTGTTAGCATTGTATTTTTATATTATGAAGTGTCGGTCATTATATTCTTGAATCGTGTAATAGGTTGTGTTAGAAAGTGTTTTACGAAGTTATATGTTCATTTATCAATTACTAGAAAGTCTAAGGGCCAAATATGTAAAAGATCAAAAGCCCTAGACTTCACACCTATATAAGGTATTGTATAACCTCACTTTGAGGTTGGTTGATCATTGTGGAATAATACAAGTCCTTCATTTTACACATAGTGATCCTCCCACTCTATCTCTCTACATCTCACTTTCTCTCTCTAGATTTAGGTGAACATGGTCGTGATTTAGGTTGTATACGGGCTCCTTCAAGTGGTATCAGAGCTAACCCGGGGCGATTCGTGGTGTTTTTGGTTGTTTAGGTAGCCATTCGTGGGTTTTAGAAGCTATTCGATTGGTTTGGTGAGATTCGTGGGTGTTTACATCTAGGGTTTCACTTAGATCTTGCGAATAGGTTGCTTGGTATTGGGTTTTTGGGTTGTTATGGTGATTTGTGGTTGATTCATGATGATTCGTGGCTTATTTTACGTATTTTTTGGGTTTTTTCGTGAATTAGCGAGTATCAAAATTAGGGTTTAGCGAGTTTGGAAATTTCTAGCGAGTATGACTCAGATTTTAGCGAGTATGAGAAATCTCTGCGAGTATGCTTAGCGAGTATGGAAATTTCTAGCTAGTTTGGCTCAGCTTTTAGCGAGTAAGGTTATTTAGCGAGTATTATTTAGAGAGTGTATTGCAGTCGACAGTTGTGAAACAGCTCATGCTATGTGGGAACGAGTTAGAAGACTTTGTCATGGAACAGAAATTGGGCAACAAGATGTTGAGAACAAGCTTCTAACAGAATGGGAAAACTTCACGTCTACAGCAGGTGAACAGATTGAATCATACTACACCAGGTTCTGTACCTTGATGAATGAGCTGATCAGAAACAAGTTGGAACCACGACAAATTGTGACAAACATCAAGTTCATCAACAATCTACCAGAAGAATGGGGTCGATATGTCACAATTGTCAACCAAACAAAGAATCTTCATCAGGTGGATTATGATCAACTCTATGACTTTTTGAAGCAAAACCAAGCTGAGGCAAATGAAGTTAGGAAGGAAAAGGTGGCTAAGAATCATGATCCTCTTGCACTCATTGCTACAACACCAACACCTCTACCAGTGAACACACAACAACCATCATTATCTTCCACTCACAACTATGTGCAACAACCATACGTTTCACAACCAACACCTATCTATCAACAATCATTCTACCCACAACAACACGAAGTCATTCCACAACAACTACCAGATCAACAATTCCAAGAACCCGAATTCACTGATAATGATGAGAATCTTGCTGCAATAACTCAAGCATTTGCTCTTCTGACTAAGGCATTCCAAGGACGCTATTCAACTCCAACTAACAACAACCAACGAATTTCATCGAACACTCGTAACAAGCAGATTGCTCAACCGAGGTTCAACATGGGCAATACGGGTCAAATGGTTGGTGTTATGGGGAATCAGCAAGGATATGCTACGGGCTTTCACATGGGGAATCAGAATCAGATGGGTCAGTATGCAGGAAATAGGATGGGTCAAAGGAATCAGATGGGTCAGTTTGTTGGGAATCAGCGGGGTCAGTATGTTGGTAATCAGGCTATGGGTAATCAGGTTGGAAATGTTGCAGCTCAGGTTGGAGGGAATAATGGTAATGTGAACGTGAATCAGGGAAATTTGGTTAAGTGTTTCAATTGTCAGGGTGTCGGTCACATGGCAAGGAACTGTCCTTCTAGGGTGGATAAGAAAAATCCTGAGTACTTGCAGAAAGCATTGATGTTGGCTCAGAAGCAGCAAGCAGGATTTCAGTTGAATGCTGAGGAGATTGACTACATGGCACTCATGGATGATATGGAAGATTGTGAAGATATTGATGCGAACTGCATATTCATGGCGAATCTCCAGGAGGCTAAGTATGACACAGATTCTGAGACACCGCCGGTTTTTGATGCTAATGTGATATCTGAGGTACCATTAAACAATTCTTTCAACAATAATGATATGTTTAATATGTCCCCTCATGAGGAACAGCATTCTGAGACACAAGTATACGATTATGATACATACCAGGAAATGCCGAATAATAGCAATATTGATTCGTCAAATCCCGATATGAATCATAATGGAGGCTTTGTTTCACAGCATGCTGAGAATGATGAGGAAACACGTGCTTTATTTGAATCATTGTTGAATAATTGTCAAATTGAGATTGAGAATGTGAAAAAGGTCAATCGCGAAGCTAAGGCCGCGAATGCTAAATTGACCGCTGAGCTTGCGAGATACAAGGAAAAAGAAAAAGCTTTTCAATTTCATACACAAAGATTGTCTGAATTAGAAACTGGTTATCAAAATTCTGTTTCAAGGGAAAAACATTTGCAAATAAAATATGATACACTTGATGTTAATTTACAAAAGCAAATTAGATCCCTAAATGCGGAAATTTCTGATTTACAAAACCAACTTTCTAAACATAAAACAGCTTATACCAATCTTCAAAAAGAACGGGATGAGTTGAAAAAGGAATTTGCAAAGAAAGAAGATAAGCTTTTAGAAGAAATCAAAGAGTCAGAAAATAAGATTGCAAAACTTGAAGATTTGTTGGTTAAAACGGGTCATTCATCACAATCTCATAAAATGATTGCAAATCAGACAGATCCGATTTACCACACAAAATATAAAATGGCTCTTGGTCAAACACCTTGTAATCTCAAGAAAGCTCGGCAAGAACAGAATGTGATTTATAATGGAAATGTGCTTTTAGAGAAACATGATCCTCCTTATGTGCGTGATTATGATGACACAATAGCTCATGCGGAAGAGAGTCACAATAAAATGAAGCAAAAGAATCCAGATTTAAAACCTATTGATTACAACAAATGGAACGAAATTAATGGAATCACTTTTGTCCCTCAAAAACAAACACCAAATGTTTCAAAACTATCGATTTTCAAGAAAATGCTTTCAAAACCACAAGTTGTCTCTAAAAATCTTTCAAAAATGGAACAAATGTCGTCAGACAATCCTTTTAACACAAGTGAAACTAGAGGCATACTTGATGATGTGAAAAAGAGAATCAAAGTTCTTCAAAGCATTGTTGATTCCAAAACCACAATTGGTATTGAAAATTGGCATTCGAGTTTTCATAAAGAAATGAAAAAGGTGTTTCAAACAGAAATTACAATCCCACTGTATAACATCAGTGCGAGAGTAATTCATCTTGAAAATGCTTTGTTAAAAGAAACAACCGACTTTGTCAAGGACCATAAATCCCTGGTAAAGGAAGTTAATGAAACTCGAGAAAACATGAAACTTTTGGATAGTTTAAATGACTCTCTCTTCGAAGCTGTTATGTCTACTGATATTATGTCTCTCATTTTGCAAACATATTCTGTTGAAGATGATGAAAGACTTCGAGCTGAGACCTCCGCAATTGTTTCAAAATATGAAAATGCTCTTATTAAACTTGAAAAAGAAAACGTGTCATATTTTAAACAACTTGATCGGAAAAAGGAAGAATGCAACTATGACAAATTGCCGTATGAGCGTGATTTCAAAAAGTTGCAAGAGCAAAATGATGTTTTGAGGGCTCAGTTAGAAAGTATAAAAGGAAAGGGTGTGGATACTAAGTTTGCAAAACCATCGACTTCGGAGAAACCAAATGCTTCAAATACGGTTGAAAAACCAAAAATGTCAATTTCCCGGTTTGCTCCAAAAGTCGATGAGAAAAAGGATTTGTCAAAACCAGTCACTCCACAGCCCAAACAAAACGAAATTGCAAAGATTGTTGAAAAACAAAAAATGATTTTTGATAGAAACACAAATGTGGTGAATTCTACAAGATTTCAAAGCACTGCTAGTTGTAGTAAACCATTACCTAGGAACATTGAACAAAAAACTAGGGATTGGCTTGCATCTAAGAGTAGTTGCGCAAAAGAAAATGCTTCACACGTAGAATGCAACACTAGGAATTCAAAAGACTGTAGTGACAAAGTTAAAGTTGTTGTGTTAAACAAGAATGTCACAAGTATACGATTATGATACATACCAGGAAATGCCGAATAATAGCAATATTGATTCGTCACATCCCGATATGAATCATAATGGAGGCTTTGTTTCACAGCATGCTGAGAATGATGAGGAAACACGTGCTTTATTTGAATCATTGTTGAATAATTATCAAATTGAGATTGAGAATGTGAAAAAGGTCAATCGCGAAGCTAAGGCCGTGAATGCTAAATTGACCGCTGAGCTTGCGAGATACAAGGAAAAAGAAAAAGCTTTTCAATTTCATACACAAAGATTGTCTGAATTAGAAACTGGTTATCAAAATTCTGTTTCAAGGGAAAAACATTTGCAAATTAAATATGATACACTTGATGTTAATTTACAAAAGCAAATTAGATCCCTAAACGCGGAAATTAAACGCGGAAATTTCTGATTTACAAAACCAACTTTCTAAACAAAAAACAGCTTATACCAATCTTCAAAAAGAATGGGATGAGTTGAAAAAGGAATTTGCAAAGAAAGAAGATAAGCTTTTGGAAGAAATCAAAGAGTCAGAACATAAGATTGCAAAACTTGAAGATTTGTTGGTTAAAACGGGTCATTCATCACAAACTCATAAAATGATTGCAAATCAAACAGATCCGATTTACCACACAAAACATAAAATGGCTCTTGGTAACAAAACACCTTGTAATCTCAAGAAAGCTGGGCAAGAACAGAATGTGATTTACAATGGTAATGTGCTTTATGAGAAACATGATCCTCCTTATGTGCGTGATTATG
The DNA here is from genome assembly GCA_014162995.1 of Artemisia annua. Taxonomy (NCBI): domain Eukaryota; kingdom Viridiplantae; phylum Streptophyta; class Magnoliopsida; order Asterales; family Asteraceae; genus Artemisia; species Artemisia annua. Next base: position 12,781 of record LBNU01008443.1, on the reverse strand, counting down.
ATGATACAATAGCTCATGCGGAAGAGAGTCAAAATAAAATGAAGCAAAAGAATCCAGATTTAAAACCTATTGATTACAACAAATGGAATGAAATTAATGGAATCACTTTTGTCCCTCAAAAACAAACACCAAATGTTTCAAAACTATCGATTTTCAAGAAAATGCTTTCAAAACCACAAGTTGTCTCTAAAAATCTTTCAAAAATGGAACAAATGTCGTCAGACAATCCTTTTAACACAAGTGAAACTAGAGGCATACTTGATGATGTGAAAAAGAGAATCAAAGTTCTTCAAAGCATTGTTGATTCCAAAACCACAATTGGTATTGAAAATTGGCATTCGAGTTTTCATAAAGAAATGAAAAAGGTGTTTCAAACAGAAATTACAATCCCACTGTATAACATCAGTGCGAGAGTAATTCATCTTGAAAATGCTTTGTTAAAAGAAACAACCGACTTTGTCAAGGACCACAAATCCCTGGTAAAGGAAGTTAATGAAACTCGTGAACACATGAAACTTTTGGATAGATTAAATGACTCTCTCTTCGAAGCTGTTTTGTCTACTGATGTGATGTCTATTGTGTTGCAAACATATTCTGTTGAGGATGATGAGAGACTTCGAGCTGAGACCTCCGCACTTGTTTCAAAATATGAAAATGCTCTTATTAAACTTGAAAAAGAAAACGTGTCATATTTTAAACAACTTGATCGAAAAAAGGAAGAATGCAAGTATGACAAATTGTCGTATGAGCGTGATTTCAAGAAGTTGCAAGAGCAAAATGATCTTTTGAAGTCTCAGCTTGAAAGTTTAAAAGGAAAGGGTGTGGAAACTAAGCTTGAAAAACCAAAGACTTCGGAGAAACCAAATGCTTTTAATCCGGTTGTAAAACCAAAAATGTCAATTTCTCGGTTTGCTCCAAAAGTCGATGTGAACAAAGATTTATCAAAAACAGTCACTCCATCACCTTTGCCTAAAAATGTTGAAAAAGAAAAGAATGTTGAGAAAAACAAAGCTGTTGTCGATAAACCAAAAGTGTTAGCACCTGGCCTTTTTAGGATTAGTCCCACTACTGCGTGTGCCTCAACAACTAGGACTAATGAAAAATGCACAAAGGATAATTCTACTAAGCCTAAGGATGCTAAAAGTGACAACAAAGTAAATTCTAATGAGTGTAACTTACCTTCTACAGGAGTAGCAAGCACCTCTAGGAGCAGCAGACTAAAGCCTAGGAGCAATACAAGGAACAATAGAGTCTCGCCTGTTTCTAAGAGTAGTTGCAAGAATAAAGTTGAAGAAGTAGAAGAACACCATAGGAATTTATCGCTTTGTAATAAGAGACATATTTCATCTGAATGTAATGTCGAGCGTACTGTTTCTAATGCATGTAATGACTCTGTTGGTTTACAATGCAAAAAGTCTTTAATTAATGATGTTCATGATGAATGTGTTTCTGCGAATGAGAATGTGATGCCTAAACAGAAAGATGTTCCAAAAGGACCTAGTGCTAAATCTAGATATGTGGCCAACCTAATTAAAAAACTTAGGAACACCACTAATATTTACACGCCTAGGGATTACCTTAATTATTGTGCATGGATTCCAACGGGTAGAGAATTCATAATTCAGGATGGTACACTAGAAATAGTTCAAGCTAAACAAGTTGCACCCGTCTCTGAATGTGATTTTGCTTGTACCTCTAACCCCATGGAACCTAATTCCACAAGGTTTCCAAATACGAACTCTTCTGTTATTGGCAGGTTGTCGAAATTTGTCTTTGGATCGTCGACTCGGGTTGCTCCAAGCACATGACCGGGAACTTAAAGCTGCTGATCAACTTTGTATGGAAATTTATGGGAACAGTTCGTTTCGGAAATGATCACATTGCAGCTATTTCGGGTTATGGAGATCTTCAGTTTGGAAATTACTTAATCACTCGGGTTTACTACGTTCAAGGGTTGGGACACAATTTGTTTTCAGTTGGTCAGTTCTGTGATGCAGATTTAGAGGTGGCATTCAGGAGAAATAAGGTTTTTGTCAGAAATTTGGTTGGGGATGATCTCTTAACTGGAAATCGTAGCACAAACCTTTATGCAATCGATATCAATCAAATGGCATCCTCATCACCAATTTGTCTCATGACACGAGCAACTGATACAAAGTCATGGTTGTGGCATCGAAGATTGTCTCACCTCAATTTCGACACCATCAACAAACTTGCAAAAGATAACATCGTCACCGGACTTCCCAAGTTCAAATACACCAAAGATCACTTATGTCCATCATGTGAACAAGGAAAAAGCAAAAGAGCTACCTATAAACCCAAAACCGTACCTAGTTCGGAAGCAAGGTTGCATCTGTTACACATGGACTTATGTGGCCCAATGAGAGTTGAAAGTATCAATGGGAAGAAGTATATTCTTGTTATTGTTGATGATTACTCAAGATATACATGGGTAAAGTTTTTGAGATCGAAAGATGAAGCACCTGGTCACATCATCACCTTTCTGAAGCGAATTCAAGTTCTACTTCAAGCTCCAGTAAGGATCGTAAGAACAGACAATGGCACAGAATTCACGAATCAGGAGTTGAGAACGTATTTTGAAGATGTTGGTATTACACACCAAACGTCAGCTGTTAGAACTCCACAGCAGAATGGGGTAGTTGAAAGAAGAAATCGAACTCTTGTGGAAGCTGCTCGCACAATGCTGATTTATTCCAGTGCACCACTATTCTTATGGGCTGATGCTGTCGCCACTGCTTGTTTCACTCAAAACCGATCCCTAATTCATCCGAGATTCAACAAAACACCTTATGAGCTTGTGAATGGTCGAAAACCAGATATCTCTTATCTTCACGTGTTTGGCGCTTTGTGCTATCCGACGAACGACAGAGAAGATCTTGGTAAATTGAAAGCTAAGGGTGATATTGGAATCTTCATTGGTTACTCAGAAACTTCGAGGGCATACAGGGTGTATAATAGGAGATTGAGAAGGATAATGGAGACGATGAATGTCAAGTTTGATGAGATTTCACAAATGGCTTCTGAGAGACTCACTCTAGAACCCGCGCTTAATCCAATGGCTTCTAATCAATCCGGATTAGGACCCGAACATAACAGAAAGACTTCTGGACATATCAGTTCAGGACTCGTACCTAATGGAGCTCAGTCAACTACACCAGATAAACCGACAAGTCAAGAACTGGAAAACTTCTTCGAGTTCATGTTTGATGAATATTATGGTGGAAATTCGACAAATGCATCTAAACAACATTCCGCTGCACCCGCTCAACATCAACAACCACCACCACCACAAACACAAGATGCATCTACAACAGTCGAAACTCAAGCACCAACTCCCTCAACATCATCATCAACATCTACTCCAGCATCTCCAGTGATTGAAATTGTTCTACCAAGAGTTGATGAGCAAAACCAAAATCCAACTTTTCAAGGAGAATCTTCACAACAAAATGCTACGTTAGACGAAGAAGAAGAAGTTTTTGAAAACCCATTTGCTTCTAAATCTGAATCATCTTCTTCGAGGTTACATGAACCATCTAACACGCATATGTTGAATTCAAGGTACCCTTCTACACTCAAATGGACTAAAGACCATCCAATCGAACATGTCATTGGTGAACCATCCAGGGCCAGTTCAGACGAGGAGACAACTTGCCACCGATCTCGAATTGTGCATCTACATATGTGCATTAAGTTTGAAAGAACCTAAGAACATTCGAGAGGCAATGGCAGAATACCCGTGGATTGAAGCGATGCAGGATGAAATTCTTTCATACAATTTACACGATTGTTGGGAACTTGTACCTCGACCATTTGAGAAACGTGTTTTTGATCTTAAATGGTTATGGAAGAATAAATTGGATGAAGAAATGACTGTAATCCGCAACAAAGCTCGTCTCGTGGCTAAAGGATATCCGCAAGAAGAAGGGATAGATTTCGAAGAATCATTCGCGCCCGTTGCAAGACTTGAAGCAGTCAGGATTTTCTTAGCTTATGCCGCTCACAAAAACATCACCGTCTATCAGATGGACATTAAGACTGCGTTCTTGAATGGAACTTTGAAAGAGGAAGTATATGTGACGCAGCCAGAGGGATTCGTCGACAAAGAACATCCAGACTACGTCTACAAACTTAAGAAAGCCATTTATGGTTTGAAACAGGCTCCAAGGGCGTGGTATGACGAACTGTCCTCTTTCTTGCTGAAAAACAATTTCACCACAGGAACGGTTGATAAAACTTTTTTTACTAAAAAACACAAAGATGACATCTTAATCGTTCAAATTTATGTCGATGACATCATCTTTGGATCAACCAATCCTAATCTTTCAAAACAATTTGAAAATCTCATGAAAAGCAAATTTCAAATGTCCATGATGGGGGAACTAAAATTCTTTCTTGGTTTACAAGTACATCAGTCCCCTAGTGGTATTTTTATCAATCAAGCTAAATATACAATTGAGATTTTAAAGAAACATGGCATGGAAGATTGTGACTCTGTTGGTACTCCAATGGTCACTTCACCGAAAATTGGTGTTGATTTATTCGGGAAACCCATAGATCCGAAGAAATATCGGAGTATGATTGGTTCTCTCATGTACTTAACTGCTAGTCGACCAGATATTCAATTTGATGTTTGTCTCTTAGCACGGTTTCAGACACAGCCTACCGAACTTCACCTCAAAGAGGTTAAACGGATCTTTCGGTATCTTCGAAGAACCATTAACATGGGACTTTGGTATCCGAAGGATTCGGGATTTAATCTAACAGCATTTTCAGATACCGACCATGCAGGTGATCAAGTTACAGCAAAAAGTACATCAGGCGGAGCACAATTTTTGGGTGAAAAACTGGTCAGCTGGTCGTCTAAGAAACAGGATTGCACCGCACTATCAACCGCGGAAGCCGAGTATGTGTCTCTATCTGCGTGTTGTGCCCAAGTTCTATGGATGCGGACACAGCTCACAGATTATGGTTTTCATTTCGACCACATTCCTATGTACTGTGACTCGAAAAGTGCCATAGCCATCTCGTGCAACCCCGTGCATCATTCTAAGACGAAGCATATTAGAGTCCGCTACCACTTCATAAAAGAGCACGTAGAAGAGGGTACTGTTGAAATTCATTTCGTTAAGACGGATTACCAACTTGCCGATCTATTTACTAAATCCCTTCCAAAAGAAAGGTTTGACGAATTAGTTCGACGAATTGGCATGCGAAGCCTAACCCCTGAGGAGTTCAAACGTCTTCTCGAATCTTCTTGAAAAACATTTTCAAAACCGCTTCGCTGTAAATATTTTTGAAAAAAACAAAATACAAAATTTGAAAAACCAACAAAAACACAACAAAAAATAGAAAATTTCAAAAACACAAAAACAATATAAAATCAAAAAATCTAAAAATATTCTTCTCACGACATGTCTCTCGTATAATCGATATTATGTACGT
>LBNU01008442.1:0-57018 GCA_014162995.1 Artemisia annua | reverse complement strand
AACAACAACAACAACAACAACAACAACAACAACAACAACGAAATTCTTAACCAACGATTCCAAAGCCTACAACAACAAAAAAATGCACCACCACCACCAAACACTGCACAACCCTCACAATCTCAACCACCAATCGAAAAGAACCCAAAAAGGGCAAAGGAAGAATAAAACGAAGTGCCAAAAAATAAAAAACCCGAAACCAACAACCGAACCCCAAAACCAAAACAAAGCCGAAATTGACCTCGAATTAACTCGTGGTGTTCGATGGTTATCGTCGGAGGAAACGTTATTAGCCGCGTGTTACGTTGTCATTTCTGAGGACAAAAGCGTCGGAGCCGATCAAACAAAAGATTCATTTTGGTACAAGCTTCTCCACAAGTTCAATAGAAAGAATTTTCAAAAGTGTAACAAGGATATGTTAACAAGTAAATGGCATACGTTGAACCAAAATTGCCAAAAGTTCAACTCAATTTGGAAATGTTACCACCATATGGGTGCTCGTAGTGGGGAAAACAAGCTTGATTTTATGAACCGTGTTAGGAGTGCATATCGTCATGAGTAAAAGGAGGAAGAGCGTTTTCTCAAGAAGATGCATGGGAAATCTTGAGAAAACACCCTAAATGGGACGCGCCCACGCCTATTCATCTCATGGTACCCGGACGTGATGAGATATTTGGAGATGATGTGAGACCACGTCTCCCCGGTAAAGAATGTGCTTCCAAGAAAACCAAATCCGAAACCTTGCCGTGTACCACGAGAAGTAACTCGTTTGAATTTGGTGAAATTATGCATGATGAGTTGCGAATAAAACGAGATGCCGCGGTGGCGTCGTACGAGGCGTCAAGGAAGAAAGACCAAGGCATACTACAAATGAAAGAATTGAAATTTTTAAATACTCCAATCGACCCGAATTTGCCACCGGAAAGAAAAATGCTCATCGAAATGCAAAAAGATGAAATAATGAATAAATATCGAAAGAATTAGTCATTGTATTTTTATTTTTATTTTAGTTTCATATTGTTTTTAATTATTTTTTTCATTTTTTTTAATTTATTTATGTTTTTTAAGTTTATTATTGTATTTTAATTTGAATTAATGAAATTTAGTTTATTTGAAAAATGGAAAAATAAAATTAAATGTTATGATACCTTATGTTTTTTGGGGTGTGTTTGAGCAAATGTTCGTAGATGCTCTTTAACCCTAACCTTCAGGAGACTCCGCGGCAACTCCTTCTTCTTGTAGGCTGAAATAAGAGAAAACACCGTTAGCTCGCCCCAGGTTTTTAGTCCGAGACCAAGCTCGGGCGTGAGAATGAGTACTTTGTATAAGTGAGTGATAAATGATAAATGGTAAGTGACAAGTAAAGTGGAGTAAGGATTGAGAGAAGTCTATATCAATGTGTGTGTGTGTGTGTGTGTGTGTGTGTGTGTGTGTGTGTGTGTGAAGGGATCCCTGTTCATATGTGTGAACAGTTCCTTTTATACTACCTGTGATTAGCTCCATGACAAAACCCTTTGTGGAAGCTAAGTTGTCTTCTAGGTGCAGCACATAAAGCGCTGATAAGCACCAGGCTTGGTCTTCGGGGTCAAAGTTGTCTCCACGTTAGTTTGTGGACCAAGTGTCTGTGCTATTCATAATACCTATGTCAGTTGCCAGTTTACTAGCTCTGATTTCGATGCAGGCATTGCTCTCCTGAGCAGACAGATCTCCTAAGTAGACAATGCCTCATCACGGAGTCGTTTTATCTTAAAAACATTTAGAGTTAATTGTGATTGTCTCCTCCGGGGTAGGACATACCTCATCAGGGTGTTGGTGTTAAAGTGAAGATAGTGATGGTTTTTTGGGGTGTTGGTGTTAAAGTGAAGATAGTGAGGAAGATAGTGATGGTTTTTTGGGGTGTTGGTGTTAAAGTGAAGATAGTGATGTGACGGTGATGTGGTGCCGGAAAAGTGGTATTAACAATGTTATGGTACCTTGGCTCTTACTATGCAGTTCTAGAAGTGGCGGAGCTAGAAAAAAATTTTGGGAGGGCCGAAACAATTTTTGTTCCCGAAGAACATTAAATGGGAGGGCCGAAACAATTTTTTTTCCGGAATAACACATGAAATCGCGAAAAATAACACTAACGGGCTTAGGCCTAGGGGGGCCGGGACCCTTCCCGGTCCCTTAATAGCTCCGCCCCACTTATCTAGCATTTCAAAAGAAAAAAACTTTACAACCCTAGTGTTTGATAAATATTTATGATATTTGTTTATAAAACTTGAATGTATATGAGTCGATTGTAAAATATTAGGTCCATTATTCATCTGTTTCCAGAAAAATGGGTCAAATCGCTGCATAATTCACGGATATGCCACAGAACATGTAGAGGTTTAATTCTTTTATTCGTGTTATTTCATAATCTAAATTATGGTTCCATATAAATCGATTCTACTAACTTGAACTGGGAATTACACATTTACACCCAAAGATAGTGTTATGACTTTTCAAGGTCATGTTTCTAGCAAAAACGACACCACAACCATAGCCATCATACACGCTATTCCCACAATAGCATAGAAAATTTTAAAGGTATGAAAATGTTCAACTATAAAGTCGAAAAACTTTTATATCATAAATACTCGGGCAAAGATGCATTAAAATAGATATGTGTCCAGTTAAAGGCATCGCCTTTCAAGTTCCGGAGTAAATTACTTAAGGCAGTACAATTACTGTATTTGAGAAGCATACAAGTATCCGACGATATCTTCCGAATAGATGCTATATACAGCAGCATTTACATTGTTTTATTTCCATCGACCTATAATAAAACAAGTTACTGTTCTATTTTTGTCAGAATCAAGACCTTTACATTACCTAAGCCTAACAAGTTTCATGTAAAAATTTAAAAAGCTTAGCATGTGTACAGAAAAGAACATTACTCGCGTAACTAGAAGAAATAACCAATCAAACTCTATAAAAATTAAAGTGCCCTCACTTTTATTAAACTTTGTGATTTCTCTCTCATGACTATAATGTTGGGACGGAGGGAGTATAGAATTACAAGGCTGACGGCGTCAGGTTATAGATCCTTACGCCGTCAGATCGCCGCTCTTTAGGGTTTCGTATCGCCCAAGAGACCTTCTGACGCTGTCACGTATAAACTCCACTGGGCCGTCTCTCTTTAACTTTGTACCTGACGGCCTCATATATTTTGTACCTGACGTCGTCAGGTGCTAACTTTCAACTTTCTTCTGGGGCGTCTCGTTATAAAAATCCTCCATTCTTATCATAAGGTGACGGCGTCAGCATCCAAAGCGTGACGCCGTCAGGTGTAAAAACTTGATTTTTCTTGACTTTCTTGTTTTCTTCATTCTTGATCATAAAAACGTCCGAAAAGCTCCAAAATGTTCCATATTCCAGAAATCACGTCCCAAGTACCTAAAATGAGAAAAGGAACGATTTGAGGCAATATTTGATCATAAAATCACGACTTAGGGCTTAAATGACCCCCTAAAAACGTATCAAATAAATCCTTATCATATCACTTACACGCCTATTTAAACTATAATTTTTCAAAAAATTTTAAACCAAATGGTCGTGTTAACAGCTAGTTTTTTTTTTTTTTTTTTTTTAAATCAACTAATTATATCACTTACACGCCTATTTAAACCCACTTTAACACTCATTTTTCACACACAAACTCCATTCTCAGTTCCAAAATATGTATCAATATCCTAATATTAATGATCCTTTTATGAACACCCTTTTCAACATGTCGCAACTCGTCATCTTCGTCAAACCTTCGACACCTTCATCCGCACAATCGATATCATCACAAGCTTACTTTCCCAGGTTCGGTACTCAATACTCTATGCAGGCCTACACACAAGAACAACTTTTCCAACAACAACAATATTATCAACAACAACAACAACAACAACAACAACAACAACAACAACAAAACGAAATTCTTAACCAACGATTCCAAAGCCTACAACAACAAAAAAATGCACCACCACCACCAAACACTGCACAACCCTCACAATCTCAACCACCAATCGAAAAGAACCCAAAAAGGGCAAAGGAAGAATAAAACGAAGTGCAAAAAAATAAAAAACCCGAAACCAACAACCGAACCCCAAAACCAAAACAAAGCCGAAATTGACCCCGAATTAACTCGTGGTGTTCGTTGGTTATCGTCGGAGGAAACGTTATTAGCCGCGTGTTACGTTGCCGTTTCTAAGGACAAAAACGTCGGAGCCGATCAAACAAAAGATTCATTTTGGTACAAGCTTCTCCACAAGTTCAATAGAAAGAATTTTCAAAAGTGTAACAAGGATATGTTAACGAGTAAATGGCATACGTTGAACCAAAATTGCCAAAAGTTCAACTCAATTTGGAAATGTTACCACCATATGGGTGCTCGTAGTGGGGAAAACGAGCTTGATTTTATTAACCGTGTTAGAGTGCATATCGTCAAGAGTAAAAGGAGGAAGAGCGTTTTCTCAAGAAGATGCGTGGGAAATCTTGAGAAAACACCCTAAATGGGACGCGCCCGCGCCTATTCATCTCATGGTACCCGGACGTGACGAGATATTTGGAGATGATGCGAGACCACGTCTCCCCGGTAAAGAATGTGCTTCCAAGAAAACCAAATCCGAAACCTTGCCGTGTACCACGGGAAGTAACTTGTTTGAATTTGGTGAAACTATGCATAATGAGTTGCGAATAAAACGAGATGTCGCGGTGGCGTCGTACGAGGCGTCAAGGAAGAAAGACGAGGGCATACTACAAATGAAAGAATTGAAATTTTTAAATACTCCAATCGACCCGAATTTGCCACCGGAACGAAAAATGCTCATCGAAATGCAAAAGATGAAATAATGAATAAATATCGAAAGAATTAGTCATTGTATTTTATTTTTATTTTAGTTTCATATTGTTTTTAATTATTTTTTTCGTTTTTTTTTTAATTTATTTATGTTTTCTAAGTTTATTATTGTATTTTAATTTGAATAAATGAAATTTAGTTTATTTAAAAAATGGAAAAATAAAATTAAATGTTATGATACCTTATGTTTTTTGGGGTGTGTTTGAGCAAATGTTCGTAGATGCTCTTTAACCCTAACCTTCAGGAGACTTCGCGGCAGCTCCTTTTCTTGTAGGCTGAAATAAGAGAAAACACCGTTAGCTCGCCTCAGGTTTTTAGTCCGAGACCAAGCTCGGGCGTGAGAATGAGTACTTGGTATAAGTGAGTGATAAATGATAAATGGTAAGTGACAAGTAAAGTGAAAAGGAGTAAGGATTGAGAGAAGTCTATATCAGAGTGTGTGTGTGTGTGTGTGTGTGTGTGAAGGGATCCCTGTTCATGTGTGTGAACAGTTCCTTTTATACTACCTGTGATCAGCTCCATGACAAAACCCTTTGTGGAAGCTAAGCTGTCTTCTAGGTGCAGCACATAAAGCGCTGATAAGCACCAGGCTTGGTCTTCGGGGTCAAAGTTGTCTCCACGTTAGTTTGTGGACCAAGCGTCTGTGCTATTCGTACTACCTATGTCAGTTGCCAGTTTACTAGCTCTGATGGCCAGTGTACTAGCTTCGATGCAGGCATTGCTCTCCTAAGCAAACATATCTCCTAAGCAGACAATGCCTCATCACGGAGTGGTTTTATCTTAAAAACATTTAGAGTTAATTGTGACTGTCTCCTCCGGAGTAGGACATACCTCATCAGGGTGTTGGTGTTAAAGTGAAGATAGTGAAGATAGTGATGGTTTTTTGGGGTGTTGGTGTTAAAGTGTAGATAGTGATGTGACGGTTATGTGGTGCCGGAAAAGTGGTATTAACAATGTTATGGTACCTTGGCTCTTACTATGCAGTTCTAGCATTTCAAAAGAAAAAAACTTTACAACCCTAGTGTTTGATAAATATTTATGATATTTGTTTATAAAACTTGAATGTATACGAGTCGATTGTAAAATATTAAGTCCATTATTCATCTGTTTCCAGAAAAATGGGTCAAATCGCTGCATAATTCGGAGTATTTCATAATCTAAATTATGGTTCCATATAAATCGATTCTACTAGCTTGAACTGGTAATTACACATTTACACCCAAAGATAGTGTTATGACTTTTCAAGGTCATGTTTCTAGCAAAAACGACACCACAACCATAGCCATCATACACGCTATTCCCACAATAGCATAGAAAATTTTAAAGGTATGAAAATGTTCAACTATAAAGTCGAAAAACTTTTATATCATAAATACTCGGGCGAAGATGCATTAAAATAGATATGTGTCCAGTTAAAGGCATCGCCTTTCAAGTTCCGGAGTAAATTACTTAAGGCAGTACAATTACTGTATTTGAGAAGCATACAAGTATCCGACGATATCTTCCGAATAGATGCTATATACAGCAGCATTTACATTGTTTTATTTCCATCGACCTATAATAAAACAAGTTACTGTTCTATTTTTGTCAGAATCAAGACCTTTACATTACCTAAGCCTAACAAGTTTCATGTAAAAATTTAAAAAGCTTAGCATGTGTACAGAAAAGAACATTACTCGCGTAACTAGAAGAAATAACCAATCAAACTCTACTCCACAGCCTGATAAAATCGAAGCAACTTCAATGGTGACACATTTCCCTGATAATATGCAAAACCGATATGAGAATCACTTTTGACACATACAACATTCATAAATAATAAAAGAGAAATTTTGGAACCTGCATTGCTTCTTCCGACTGGGAAGGGAAATAAAATCCGGTTGAACAGTTCTGCAACAATTCCGGATTTTTTATGTACTCTTTGTGCCCATCACTGGCTTTCATCTTATACTTGAACATCTGAAACAATAGAGAAATCATTTATAACTGTCCATGCTACTTCTAAATGTCTGATTATACGATTCTTATATGATCAGGATTGAATAATTAGTTTCATGTTGGCAAGCAATAGAACTGATTATCAGATAGTAGCACAAAAATACTTATTTAACCCTTCTTAACACTAATCAAAAAACTTTAATCATTTTACTAATATTTTCATTAAAAACCCATCCATCCTTTTATTTCACAAGGATGTTCTATGAACTAATTAAGTGAATGTTCTTGATAACAAGGATGATTTTGATTACACTGCATGTGTTTTCACTCTCCGGTAGAGTGAAAATCAAGCAATGTCATCAAAGTCATCCTTGATCTCGATACATTAATCGAGTTGTTTCTTACTTTCTTGCCTATGTGGTTTATGCAAGACATGGCTTCATACCTTTCCATACATTGCTTGATATTTTGGGTTTAATATTTAGGGTGAATTGCATATATATAAACTTAAACTCATAATTACACATAATCCTTACTAAACTCTAAATATGTCATATATATCCAAGTCAATAATTTACACATAATTAAATCATCAAAATACTGGATAATAGTTATCTAATCATACATTGACTCTTTTACCCTTGCTCTTTCTTTTCACTTATAACCAAACACACCCACAAACTCCATAACATGATAATTATCTCATTCAGTTGGCATCAAACCACCAATCAAAGTCAGTAACTAATTGTCAATGACACCAATTCATTTACTGAACCAATAATAATGCAATATACACCTATAAATCTTTATTCAAATCGTGTTAAAAACGTGTATCAAACCCCAACAAAAAAAACCCACAAGGCCACTTATAGTGCTCACCCAGATTAATACGGTGCACAATAATTGAGTGGGTTTACCAATTAATTAATTATAATCTGAATGCACAAAACAATTGCCCATCAATCGATCTATAACTCGCTTATATTATACAATGTCAACCAACTAATTGATTAACTATGAACAAGAACAATATGAGGGAAGAATAATGGCTTACGTGATATGAGTGATTTTAATATAACGGATAAGGGTATAATAGACAATTTGAAATTAAATGATATTTTTTATATATTTTAGGGTTTAACTTACATATAAATTCAATATTTGGATACATTTGATATATTTATTGTTTAGGAAGGATATATATGTAATTAAAATTTTGAGTTAGATATATATGTATTTTCAGTGTTTAGGAGGGATATATATGCAATTCTCCCATATTTAAAGCTTGTTTAAAATATTCAGTATTTCAGTTCAATGCTATTTGATTCTATCCGTATTCTGTACTATGTAAAGTGTCAGATATGAAAATAGATTTTCAGTCAGTTCAATGCACCTCATATTAATGAGGCTCAAGCCTCGCGACAAGGCTCCAAGACCCCTTTGCGCCTAAGTGCGCCTTTGAAAACATTGGATTTTACTAATACTTTTCATAATAAAAACACATGCATCTTTTTTTCAAAAGGATGTTATATGATCATTTTATCTAAACAGTCAAACCCCAAAAATGATCCAAACACTATCATTAACTCTATTCACTTACCTCAGAGAGAGACACAGTTGGTTTCTCTAGCTCATCTCCATCGATATCTGCACCAGTACCCTGACATTCTGGACAAAATGGGCAATATATTTGCTTCCTCACCTCATCCTCAACTTTTTTAGATCTTGCTCCTTTTTTCCGCCTATATCTCTTCTTTTTTACTTCAGGAGCAACCAACTGTTTTGTATGAACTTCAGAGTCGCACAAGAGAACCCAATGTATGAGGCACGATATATGAAACACGTGGAATGCCTGCACGATTATATATTTATATTAAATGACAAACAAACTTTGAAAATTAAAACGTTACGCGTACAATATAAGATAGCTTTCAAAAGAGATTACCCCATTTAAGTTCCTACTACTGCAAACGATTCTACCAGTCTTCATATTCAGAAGTGTCCCCACATTTTTCCCAGGAAGCATCTTGTGTTGGCAAATATCACACACCCTTTCAGAAGCTAAACGTTGCCGTGTCCTGATTTCTTTCCTCGTACATTTGTTTGGCATAAGTCTCAATTGCAGTGAGTTATCGTCATATACATCTAAAAGACTCTTTGAATTAGAACTACCCGACACCAGAGATTCCTCACCAGAAGATTCATCTCGGTTGCTCAAAGATTCACTAGACTCTTCGGGACCAGGTGGTGATTTCCTTTTCCTTCCATTGCCATCCTTACTCCCTTCGATTGCTAGTCTAGAATTCGATGTAAGAAACTCCCGCAAATCATCAAGGACGCCTTTCCTACCCATGTCACAATTAAACGCAAACGACACAATCGCAAAATCATGATACGGAATCAGGTCATCACCGGAGTCGCCTTTCCCGAGCCATTCACACCAAATTTTACTAATCCCCTTTTTCACCCCATCCTTCTCGCAGTACTTAACCGATATTTTCCCGACACCAACTTCCTTAACCTCCAAATCAGAAACCTTATCCTTATGTAAAACGTCAGGAATAACCAAATCATCGATGTCTAAACACTCGTCACCTCTTACCGAATCCGAGCTTTCATCCGACGAAAACTCATAATCCGACCCATTCCCTTTCCCATTTCCATTTCCATTTCCGTTTCCGTTTCCATCAACCGCAACAATCGCAAGACTATTTTCCTCAAGACTCCGGTTCCGCACCAATTCCCTCTCATTCGAACGAACCAACCCCTCATTCTCTCCACTTGCATCATGAAAAAACAGCATTCCGTCATTAAACGGAAACGGATTCCGCTTCAACAAAGTCGCTTTCGCAGCCTCATACATCTGCTTATGCAAATGCCCTCTCAAATGATCATGCAAAACCGAATCACTATAACACGGCGACAAACACAAGACGCAAAAGAATATCACCTTCTTATTATCCTCCCTAAGTTCGATATACGTATGTCCTTTCAATCTCACGTTTCGCAACGTCGTTCTCGCCAACTGTTCCTTTAAACTAATCACTCCACCGTTCCTCTCCATCAATCCTAACTTATCAAACCCTAGAAACCCTAATTTTAAACAGTTTAAAACCCTAATTTCTTAAATAACCAACAGATTTCAAATTAAATTCATAATTACGGATAAAACAGCAAATGAAAGCATAAAAACACAAAAGCCCCAAATTTAAACGGTTTAAAACCCTAATTTGAGCAATTAAGAGGTGAATTGGGATTAAAAGTGAAATTAAGACCTGAACTTACAACATCGAGGCGTGATTTGTATAGAGTTTTTAGGGAAACGAATAGGTATTAGATCCATCATGGCAAGCGCGTGTTGTTCAATCGCGTACATGAGAGTGGTACTTGATTCACTTGACATAATAATGATGATAATGATATTAATCAGTGTGTGTGTGTGTGTTTTAAGTGTGTGTGTGAGAGAGAGGAAACTGAAAGATGGGTTTGAATTTAGTTTTGGTGAATTGGTTTTGGTGATAGAGATGAAGAAGAGGCGTAGGAAAATGAAAAGGGGAAGTTGCATAAATGGACCCTTAATAATCAAATGTTATAAATTGTTCACATACTGATAACTGATACCGATACCAAATACTGACCGGTATTGGTATTGGTATTGGTATTGGTATTGGTATTGGTATTAGTATTTTGGCTAAAAAAGTTTCATAGGTTAGGTATTGTAAAAAAAATACCGGCTATAACAAAATATTATCGATACTATGTTGTGCTTGTCGTTAATTCAAATTAACATTGCGTATATGCAGTTGTTTTTAAATTAATAAAATTAAATATTTTTGTAATTTAAAATTTGAAATCCTAGTTTAAATCTTAAACAAATAATTATGTTAGAAGCAAGTGATATGTTATTTATCTGCAATTTATGCATTGTGTCAGCTTTTGTGTTTTGATATGTTTTTATGTATAGATTATGAATATTGAGTTGAGTTTTAAATTACTTTCAAATAAGATACATGCTCTTTTGTGGTTCTTTTAGTGTTATTGTTGTTAGATTAAGTTTGCATAGATGAATAGGTGTATACGTACATGTTATGGTTGTTGCTAAAAAGGTGCATGAAACTTATTGTTATGTAACAATAATTTTTTATGATATAATTTTTGTTGATCATGTGTTAAGTATAAGACAAGTAGTAGCAAGACCATAAACTTGATTAAACAGCTCCGTCACTTTAGCGTCAACTCAAATAGATCAAATGCATGACCAAATACTAGTAGTAAGGCAATCACAATCACAACCGAAAACATACCTCACAAAAAATTGAAAAAAAAATAAAAAAATAAAAATAAAAACACGCTTAATTCTCTTGATCGCCTAGGTGACCAAACCTTTCTATATTTGAAGGAGACCGACACCAAATAGCTTGGTTTTGCTACTACTAGTATAATTGTATGAGTAATGTCATTAATCACGATTTTTTTCCAAAAATATCAAAGGTATTTGTAAGTTAACTATTTAAAAATACTCGTATGTTAAAATATATAAGTTCGAGCTATGGTAAGTTTCAGCTCAAACTTACATTATAAGATAACTTACTTTAAAAGCTCAACCTGAAAGGCTGAAAGTATTATGTAAGCTCAAATTCGGATAGTTGTGTCCAAATGATTCAAATTGTATAATGTTGAGATATATAGGGTCCATTTGTGTAATTTAGCAAATGAAAAGAAGAGGGGGTCAATTATTGGCCATTGATTTTGATGAATTTGAAAGATGATTGGTGTTGGGTCGTTGATATGGTTAGGAGGCATGGATAACTTGTGGATGCATGTAGAGGATTAAATTAATCAATATTCGAATTTTGGAAGAGGCATATGCAAATGCGATGGCATCTTTATAGAATATATATTTTTTTTAGCATTACTAAAGCTTTCTAAAATATTTTCCCATGTTGCAAAAATCGGTGTAGGCGGCCTTGTAATCGGCGATTACAAGGTACACGGCCTTTCACCTTGTTGATTTTTACAAGGTAATTGGCCTTGTAATCGGCTATTACACGCTACATGGTAGTCAACCGCCTCACTACCGACTCACGATTTTTGCAACATTGATTTTTTATATTAATATTTTTATACACACCAATATTATACACATTTTTATCACTCATTCTTTCTTTGCATCTAAACCTTTAATTTTGACATTTGTGAGGATTATGAGTAGGAGGATAAGTAGAAACAATTTGTAAGAGGAAATATCATTTTCCTATATTTTTTCAATGAGCAATGTCATACATTGATATAATTTCCTCCTACTTATCCTACTACTCTACATAAAGTATCACATGTGAAGTAAGAATATTTATAGGAACATGAAGTAAAAATATTTATCATTTTTCTTTTTCAATAACAAGTATGGCGCCGGCCGGCCGCAACTTTTTTTGACGTTGTGTTTGTCGAGTAATTTATGGTAGCATCGCATTCTTTAATGCCATTTCTGATATAGGAGTGGAACTAAAGAAGCCTGGAAGGAGTTATGGCATAGCAGCTTAATAACTGTTGATGGGTTTGAGCCATGGGCCAAATGTTCAGGAGCAACTCTCACTTAAGGAGTATAAAATGTCATGGAAATTGTGTTTTAGTTTGCGATAATAAGCAACAACATATTAGCATCCAATTTGCAAAGCCATTTTTTTACAAAAGTAAAATAAATAGATAAGGAAAAGGTTATTTACAAAGAAAAATCCAGTATAAAGTAATTAAGACAAATTTCTAATTAGCCCATCACTTGACTTAAGAAACGATAGTAACACATTGTACAAAGCCCAAGGCCTATACCACTAAAAACTATCAACAGGCACACAAAACTTTAGAAGACAAAACTGCTTGCTGGTATACTTGTATTTATGGACAAACTATCTAGTTGCGATATACTTTGACTTCAATGGCCCCGTCAATGAAAGTATTCAAAGTACCACACTAACAGGCATGTCACTGAAATTTACCTGTTTCGACCCACTGTGCAGCAGGCACATGCTGACGCAAAGAAGAACACAATGCTTCATTGTTGCTGTGTATGTGTTTATTTTGCAGACATAGATGGCTGCACGGCATATTCTTCAGACACGAAGTTAATCTGTGATTAAAACTAAGTAAGAGGTAATTCGTTTATCTACATATAAGTTTTAAACGCAGCAGATAAATGCAAGTGAGAATAAAAAAAGCGTAATATTATTCGCAAAAAGTTTCGGAAGCCAATTTTTCCGGTTTATAATTCAGATTCTGAGCTTATTTCCACATTTGAGTCACAATAAGGTGGTAAGTAAAAAAGATAAGCAGAAAAAAGGGCTTAGCAAAAATAAGAGGGTGTTTGTTTAACCTTACTTTTAAGTGTATAAGCTTATGTGGGCAACCCCATCCGAACATACCCGTTTCAGCCGATTCCAACACCCATTGCAGGCCCCATTTTAACACCCAAATGCACCCACTTCCACGGCGTGTTGATGTGCCTGCAACATCTGAAACATTGTAACCCAATTCAGTGTGACACTTATGAAACTGTCAAGAACACCAAGTATAAGGATATAAGTAAACAACCATTTATCCGGCGCACTTGTGCAATATGTTTGTTTAATATTCTTTTGTTTTCAACAGTTGCAGGAGACACGTACTGTCAGAAGAGGCAACCTTTCAGGTTCACCTACCATAGGAAATAGAGGATGCACACATTCAGGGACAACAGTATCCGAAGCAAAATCAAGTGACACCGGGCCACGTAACACAGCTGCACACATTAGTAACAAATGAAGTTTTTTTAAGAAATGTACTATTGTAAGAAACAACGTACTGTTAAAACAAATATTGAGGCACTTACCTTTACGCAACCTAGACGCCTCGTTAGTATATGTCCGAGTAGACACTCGCCCGGGTGTTCAGCAGGGACAGGAGGTTCTAAAGGCATAGTGGCAACACCTATGTTAAACACATACCAATAATGATTGTCTGCGTCGATATAGTATGCTGATAGGAAGAAAAAAAGGGCGACACCGGTGTGCATTACCATTAGACTCGTTTATTGAGAGCCTCCGGCATTGGGATTGTTAATACATGAAAGTTGTCAGGTGTTCAATCTAACAACAGTTGACGCATCACCTTCTAAAGATTTAGACCAATCACGGGTAGACGACATATGGCCAAAAAATGGTACCTATAATATCGTGAGCCACAGGCATGGACACTGCTGCACCTTCAGCTATTGAGTGTGAGGTTTGGATAAAATGTGGTGTAATCAATGGACCTGCAAGTTTACAAAGAATGAACAATGTGTAAATAAGACTAACATGAATGGTCTATAGCCAACGATTATGTGAAATACATGGATCTCTTATCCGTCCACGGTTGTTACGTGGGCTGGAACAAAACAAAACTCATTTCAGTATGTAAAATAAAGATGCAGCACAGGTAGGATACAACTAAAGACACAACAAAAGTTGGTAATATATATGAGTTAATTACGTAGTATGCCTGTAGCAATGGGCAACTGACGCTCAGATTCGCGTAATTCGGAAGTAGGTCCTGGTCCTGGTCCAGGTATTGACGTAGACGAAGTAGCGGGACGCATACGGACACCAGACGGCCTTTGGTCAAGCGTGTCATAACAACGAACAACCCCGTGTGCAAAATCCAATACCGTTAGCCAAGGTGATTCGGCTGTAAAATCAGGAAAAAGAAAAGTCAGTCAGCATATAGCGTGCGAATATGCATAATTTTAAGAAAGAAAGTGTTATAAATGAATTATCTACTCATACGCATACGCATATTCCCGCCAATCTACACCTTTTTGTGGAATCTACTCATACGCATATCTTGAATAATACTAAGATCGGGAACTGCGAAATTAAAGAAAGGCATTGGCGAAATCATTTTAGTATTGGTATTAACAGTATAGTTTTCAAGTGTGTGTTTCCCACTGCCATTTCGCAAAGACTGTGGCCACAGGTCATCACATGATACTGCAAATACCGTAAGTAAAATGGCATTAACACACAACATATGAATACATAGAAATGAAACAATCATGAAAACTGTAAGGTAATGGCTTACATGCCAACTTAGCATCACCAAAAACTGGATCACCTTGCGCACGACAAACTCGAGGCACCAAATAAAGATGAATTTGATGTTTGTTCCTCACGCCTCACGCTTTTCAGTTCCCGATTCAGATGTACAAAACTATTGTTATTGTACATAAAAATGAATTTGATATTTGGTCTAGTAAGTATACGTAACCAATTATTTTCCGGGTAATAGTTTCTGATTCTGTTTCTAGTATTCTGTCGTACACAACTTTTGCAGCCTCAAAAGCTTTCATTCTGACATCTGTTTACAAAAGACAAAAAATCATAAATCGCTCAAGAATGTAATAATAAGGGGGTGTTTTGCATTGCTTATTGAAATTGCTGTTTATCTGCATATCTAACTAATAGTCCGTAAACAGTTTCAAAATTGCAATAAGAATATTACAGTTTAATGAGTAATCCAAACACTCCCTATATTTCAGTTTAATAATGTAATAACTTATACAATTACAGGTGCATAAACACAATAAAAACCCCTAAATTAAAAACAATTACATGAATTAAACATATCTTTGTGATTCTTATAACAAAGAGGCCTTCTTTTGAGAATAAATTCTTAAGCAAATGAACCAAACATAACATAAAAAAATTAATCCAAACACCCATCACAAAACAAATCGAATTAAATAATTATAATTAAAAGCATGTACATACCTGTTTCGATTGTCCGAGTTAAGTATAACCAAACATGAATCAAACAAAAAAATATAATCTTCCCGCATCAAAGACTCCCAAAATTGAAACCGTAACTCACAAAAAAAAATAAAAAAATATAAAATCTGAACATGGATCAACCATAACCGGACCCGAAACACTAACTCTCGCATTTCGATTTACTTCTCTCCGTCGCTCCTGAACTTGTCATTTTTTAACTGGTTAATATGCCCCTCTGATCATCTTCTTCATCATCTGGTTTCCTGCGTGCGTGTGTGGGAACTTGTGAGAAAAAAGGACGATGTAGGTTTGATAATAGGATCTGGATTGTTCTAGCTTTCTCTGTGTGTTTTGTGTATGATAAAAATGGGCCAAGATGAAAGACACGGACCAAGGAAGTGGGCTTGAGTTAGCCTGGTAATTTTGGCGGGAAAACTGGGCAGCAAAACTACGACGTTTTGAGTCTCCCTTAATATATATTTATAATATTAACAAAATGGATATTATATTACACACATGGCGCATGTGTTTTTTAGGCAAAGTTGATTGAATGGATAGCAAAAGAGTCACGACAATGACTCAATTCACTCTCCACGTCATTGATGACTCTACATGATGCAGACATGTAAGGAGAACAAATTGGAAGAGAAAGAAAGAAACAAATAAAGACCACACACTATAACGTTAAAAGTACGAGGTGTTGTAACATGTTAAAACCTCATTTTTTTGTGCTACCTCAGTATTTTCATTTTTAATATCATTGTTTCTATTTTTAACAGTAACACCTAGTACATACAATAATTTAGTTAAACTACTAATTTCATTAGGTGCTTAGGGTTATAATATATTAATATCCTAGCTAAAAATTCAGACCTACATAATCCCTAATAAAATGACAACATGTTAATTTCATTATAAAAATCAATGTAAACAACCCAATTACAAAACTCAGAACAAAACATGTCTGGTACATTCTATAAAACAATCCTGATACATCACGGATTATAAACATTTGTCTACAAGTTTTACGGTAGCTAGTACGATCTAAAAACATCAGACTCGGAACCTACTTAAGACTAATACAGAAAATGCCTGAGAAAGGCATAAATGCCGAACTAAGGGAACTAGAAGTTTCACGCAGATGAACTAGAGGAGAACTTTCTATGATATACTCTCTCATCCATGTTTAAATTCATTCCCTATTATAGTTCTCAGCAGGCCAGAAACCGCGACCAAACACTCTGTTCGTAGAACCGAGTATTAGGAAATCGCTAGGTACCAAGCCTATCTTGGAGGCCATTAGGAGGAAGTCATCAGCTCGACTTAGCGATGACTTTAAAATTCTAACTCCCCAAGAATAACTTAGACTCTCATTAGGAGCACTATGTCAATTAGATTACTCAGTTCAGCTGTACGATGCTACCTGATAGTCCAAAAATAAAGCAAAAGACAGTCAACTTGCTAAAACAAAAAAACCCTCAAGACAAAACAAAAGTAAAATGCATACTTGATAAAGTGAGGGAGGGAACAAGTAAACAGCTTATTCCTAGCATCCCTTCCCAACGACATGTAAGCATCTGTACAACTGATTTGCGAACGCCAGTCGACATTGTTCGCAGATTCTTAAAGAACATCACCCAGGACAAACAAGCAAACTGGTCCTGGACGTATGGTGAAACGTTTAAGTTTCACCTTAAGGTGGCCAAGCCCACCTTTAGTATACGGTGTAACATTTAAGTTTCTCATCAGGACGACCAAATTTAAGCTGATAGCGCTTAAAAAGTCAGATGTAAGACCATCTACATCTTCCATTCTAACATTCACTTGTAATATCCCACCATGATCAATAAACACCTAAGGGATAGCAACGTTAGACAAGAATGGAAGAGGAGTTAACATCTCCACATCCAACCCTCATACGCGGGTAAAGGATTCGAGATTAACAATAGTGTCTTTGTCATCACCAAGACTAATTTTCACCTTTCACGTTATACCAAAAACAAACCGAAGGAGTGTTTCTTCTTAAACAAAGAAAGACAACTAACCTTCTTAAAAAAAATAAATAAATAAAAACATTTTTCTTTGAAGGAAGATTTTAGGGTTTAGGAAAAGATCTAGGAAAGTGAAAGAGGAAAAGAGACTTTACCGCTTCAAGTTGTAACTTCCCCACCTTTTTAGCCCTAGAATCCACCCTACAAATACGCGAGTACAGCTGACGCCATCATATACGTCATATACAGTCGAAGGGATAAATCAACACACTGCTTAAAAAATGTTAAGATAACGCCATCTATAGTCGAAAAGACAAAAGCGCAACATCAAATCCCAAAGATAACAAATCATTCCAGAAGGTATGTTTCCTACACTTCCCCATGCAAGCATTAATACCCATATTTCCCAACTCAGCTTAAAGCCCTGATCGAGGTAGAAAAGCCTGCACCTAGTCATCATCACTAAAAACAAATTAGCCTGGAAACAAAAAGCCTGAGAACGAACCCTGGTAGCACAACACAGACTGGGGGACTCAGTTACAAAAAGTTCAGAATCATATCATTAGTGCATGATCTAATACTAGACTGGGGGACTTGATAGTGTATCAATATTAGTGGCTTAAGCCACCTAAAATACACGCTCGAATCAATCTCAATACCAACGCCCATAAATAAACATTTCATAGTGGCCCAACTTAAATCCCATGCAACGTTAGGCCTGAAGAAACTCATCAGGCTATACTGAGAGCATACTACCACTGTTCCTCAACTGTCACTATCGGTTAAGATATACCATCTAACATTAGGCAGTGGGGACGTACGATAAGTACCACTTTGTACGAGCCAAGGAGGGAAGTCTACATGTCCCCCCCCCTTGTCTGCTTTTCAGATTATCAACACGTGGTTCCTTAACAGCCGTTGATCATCCCGTAATTTTTTATCTCTAAACCCTACTCGCCTCTCTAAACACACAAACTCAACAAGTTTTCACACACTTAAGCAAATACTGCTTCACAGTAGTCAAATATAGTCTTTATTAAGTGTTACCGAGCTTCTTGATCTTCATCATTCTCATCAGGTCCTTACCGTTCTACACGGGAAACCAAACAACAAAACCACTCCCATCCCATCTCTTAAACTGATTTACATACCATACGTAAACACCTACCTTTTCTTGATTCGGGTCATCGCTCCAAGTGCTCCATGTACTCTTTGGCTAGTTCTTCGATCTTGTCCTCATGATCACTTATGGTTCTCTATCGGGTCTTGATTGAGTGACTTAAAGTAAACGAAGCGTGTATGTGTGTGATATGCACACACATAAATAAGTGGATAACTAACTTGGGCGTAGGAATGAAACGCAAGTCATTGTATTCTTTATAACAACTCAAGGTATCCTCATGTGGTTTTGGTGTGGTATGGTGTGGTTATGCTACCATGGTGGTGGAACCATACCTCCCACCTTGGTTTTTCATGTGGTTTGTTCATCGTGGTCTAAACCACGGTGTGATCGGGAATTTTTTATTCTTTTATATTCTTTTTAAATCAAACATATTTATTTGTGCATGCATCCATGTGTCCCAGTTTTTGTGTGGTTTCTGTGTGACGAGGAACGGGTCTATGTGGCTTATATGTGGTTTTCAACGTGGTGAGTTTTGATGTGGTAGAAGAGGATGATTCCTGATGCTCCAAATGATTTGGAATAACCTGTTTGTTAATAAAGTCGGTCCACTTGTGTCGGCCCATTAGCCCGTCTAACATTAGGGCATTGTCTTTTTATATTGTGTGTTTATACTTCTCTTGTACAGAATTTTTATTATTAAGTAATACAAGTTAGAAACTTTTGGTTTGTTAGTTTCTACTTGGTATTACAGCCTCGGGTTATTAGTTTGCGGATCAAATTTAAGCCTTAATAAGTTGTGGCCTATAAAATTTGTTTTCATTGGGTAAGTGGCAGCCTACATTCGTTGACTAAGTTAATATATTTCAATTCTTTAGTTTATTGATATTTGCATGAGTGGATTTGTTATTTGGAATATTTATGGACTGATGCATACTAGAATATGATTAATTGGATTTTGTTTATTCTTGTTATTCTAGTTTGTTTGCTTCTTTTGTTGCTTCTGTACATAGTCTTCATGAGCCTGTGTCCTATACGGAAGCTGTTTGTGATCCACTTTGGCACGGTGCTATGGCTGAAGAACTTACTGCATTTTATCATAATTACACGTGGGACTTGGTACCTTTGCCAGCAGGCAAGCGTACTATTAGTTCTCGTTGGGTCTACAAGATTAAAACCAAATCTAATGGGTCCATTGAAATATATAAGGCTTGACTTGTTGCTAAAGGTTACTCTCAAGAGTATGGCATGGATTATGAAGAGACATTTGCTCTTGTTGCAAAAATGACAACTGTCCGAACCTTTATTACAGTGGCTTCTAGTTGTCAATGGAAAAATCTCAAATGGATGTTAAAAATGCCTTCTAGAATGGTGACCTAAATGAAGAAGTTTATATGAAACCACCTCCCGATGTTCCTCATCAGTTAGGTGAAGTTTGTAAGCTCTAGAAAAGCTCTTTATGGACTCAAACAAGCACCACGTGCTTGGTATGAGAAGTTTTCCACGGTTGTTACTTCTTTTGGATTTGTCTCTAGCCATCATGATTCCGCATTATTTGTTAAGCGTTCAAGTGCCTGACGTATTTTATTGTCTTTGTATGTTGATGATATGATTATTACTGGAGATGATTGTAATGGAATTGAATTGTTGAAGTCATAGTTGTCTCATTGGTTTGCTAAGAAAGATTTGGGTTTACTACGTAATTTTCTTGGTATTGAGGTTGCTTCATCACCGAAAGGTTATCTTCTATCTCAATCTAAGTACATTGCTGATTTGTTTGATCGTGCCAGAATGACAGATAATAAGATTGCCGACATTCCTCTTGATGCTAAAGCAAAATTTACCCCTACAGGTGGTGATCCTTTACCTGATCCTAGTTTATATCGCACTATTGTTGGTAGTTTGGTTTATCTTACAGTAACTCGACCAAATATTGCTTATGCTGTCCACATTGTTAGTCAGTTTGTTGTTGCTCCGACTACAATTTATTGGGCTGCTATCCTATAGATTCTTTGGTATCTTCGAGGTACTCAGTTTCAGACACTCTTGTTTCCTTCCACATCTTCTTTAGATTTGCATTCTTATTGTGATGTTGATTGGGCTGGTGATTCAGTTACTCGTAAGTCAACAACTGGGTTTTGTGTTTTTTTTGGAGATTCACTTATCTCGTGGAAGAATAAGAAACAAGATGTTCTTTCAAGATCTTCTACTGAAACTGAGTATCGTGCCATGGCTGTTACTACTAGCGAGATTGTTTGGTTACGTTGGTTACTTGCAGATATGAGTGTTCATATTACTAGCCCTAATCCATTATATTGTGATAATCGTAGTGCTATTCAGATTGCGTGCAACACGGTTTTTCTTGAAAGGACCAAACATATAGAGATTGATTGTCATTTCACTCGTCACCATCTTCAGGCGGGCACCATTTCTTTGCCTTTTTTTCTTCTGCTTTACAGATTGCAGATATTTACCAAGCCTCACTGTGGCCTGCGTTTTCGTTTTCTATCTGACAAAGTCTCAATGTTCCTCGTTGCAGCAGTGTGAGTTTGAGAGGGAATGTTAGTTAATAAAGTTGGCCCACTTTTGTCAGCCATTAGCTCGTCTAGCATTAGGGCATTGTCTTTTTATATTGTGTATTTATACTTCTCTTGTACAGACTTTTTTTTATTAAGTGATACAAGTTAGCCATTTTGGTTAGTTTCTACATAACCCACCGCCACTTGTGTGATTGTAATCTCAAGAAGATGAAGAGCGGACCATCAAATCCATTCCCATTAAATTAGTTGTGACTTGTGATCAAACGTCAAATACAATCATTTAACTGATACAAGATAGAATTAATCATTGAACTTCATCATGACTCGTAGACTCACAATCGTGCACCACTTGTAAAGAAAGATGACAAGCAATTTACGTACTTTTCGTTGAAATAATACGTCAAGAAAATAGAGTTTCAATGTAAAATGTTTCAACAAGTAAAGGACAAAAAAATAATAACATTAAAATGTAGAACACTCGATACAACTGTTGTAACATGTGATCATATTCGTATTGTAAACCACCAGACCAGAATTTAACCCATAAATGGAAGAGTGACTCCTGCACGCAGAGTCACATACCGGTTGTGAAGAGAGACAATGGGTCATTTCTGTTTGTTTTGTTGTAACACGTCAGCATAGTAAAATGCTATGCGGAAATGGATCCAAATTAAGAAGCCAAGAAAAGATTCATGCGAACAACTAATAAGTAATAACATTAAGATGTAAAGGTTATAACTAGAATAAGGGCATTATATAGTGAGTGAATAACAAAAGGGGATATCAACGAGCCACTCCAACAATAGGAGCATCCAAGCACGACCCCAATAACACATAGTTGTAAGAAATTATCAACAGACAAATGAGTCGCACTGAAAACAACAGAACTCACCACAACCGCTTTCTTCCATTCCATTCTCGATGCAAGAGATGTCAACAAGAACCCTCTGTAGACAGTTTCCTCAAGAAACGGAGTGATGAGACAATAAACCAGGATGGACCCCGTGACTGAGAGGGGCCCACCCGAGAGAATTTCCTTCAAAACAGGGCTGTTAACGTCTTTAGTCCCGATCAACTTGTCAGCTGCAAGTGAGGTAAGGAAGACTACTGTAAGAAGAGAACCGAGACCAAGCACAGATGCCAGTAACCAGCTTCTTTCTTTGGGTAACACTCTTGTTTCAAAGAAGTTAAGAATGCTAAATTGCTTCTCGGAGAACTGTAGTAGTGACATAAAGGCAACAAGCTCTAAAGTTTGTATCAGAAGCAATGAGAATACCTGTAAGGAAAGAGGAAACACATCAAACATCTACGATCTTGCTAGTAAAGCATGTAACTTTTGTGTACACATTACTATGTTGTGGCACTTTTAAGTGTTGACTTACCTGAGTCTCAGAATCAAGAACAGTTTGATGGAGTAGTTTTGCAACTACAGATAATCCTCCAAAGCTAAGAGGAATGTGCAAACTAAAAATATAAACGGCCATAGTGCTCCATGTGTTTCCACTGTCATATTCAGGGTCTGTTTTTAGTACTGAAAAATCCTGTCACAAGAGGCTACAGTTAACTAGCGATATGATGTGTGTAAAAATGATGATAGATAAATGTGGAAACTGGAAACACAGAAACAATTTCGACAACAGGTGAGAAAACCACTACTAGTACTACTATTTGTATTCTTTATTGATCATATAATATTAGCCCATAATATTATCTATTGTCAAAGCCGTGTTTATACAGTTAGGAAGTGTAACTACAATGGTATTGTGGAAATGGAGTCTAGAGAAATAAATTTCTTTTTACTTTTAAAAGCCAAAAGGACTCTACTTTTCAGACTAGGATATATGTCTTCTTTCTTGACTTTGAGAAGATGCAATCAGGTGTGTGCAACCGTATGAAACAGCCCGACCAGTACCAAAAAATTCAGAATATGAGTTCCGAAATCAGACCTTATTAGATCATACCATGAACTAGAGTCAAACCTTGGTGTACCTATTGATGCCTACTTTTCAACAATCTTGACCTTAATTATAGTAAAAGAAAAAGAAATCGTCCAAAAAGACCCGTTTTGCTTTATAGTTGGTATTATACCTGCACCTATTTGAAAGGATACCATTATATGGTTTCATGTCGGATTTGCAAGATAAATACAAGCATTACTTCAAAAATTATGAACTAATAATGTACTTACAAAACTTTTTTTTTTCCTGGAAAAGCCTTATGCATATAATCCCTTACTCCGGCGCATATTAGCTTAGCTGCGCTTAATAGGCCGGTTTGCCTTCCTCTCTGGCGGCCTCCTTACCCCCGCTACACTCTCACTCCATAGCTTATTTTGCCAGCTTATGGGCTTATTTGAACTTGTAAAAGCTTATTATCTTTCAGCTTATGAGCTTGTCGAGCTCTGCTTATAAACTTAAGTAAGGGGGTGTTTGCTTCGGCTTATATAGCCGGCTTATGGCTTATTTGGTTTTGGGCTTATGAAACATAAGCCCAAAATCAGATAAGTCATAAGCTGCCTATTCAAGACGAAACAAACACCCCCTAAGTCATAACTCATAAGCCCAAGAAATAAACTAATCCAAACACCCGCTTACAAGATATTAACCCATATGTTCTTGATGAGCAGTTGAGCACTATACTAAAATAATACATAATGATAGAATGGGAAAATATCAAGCATATATAAAACAGAGATAAGGGATAAAATGAAAACCTGGTGAGATGATGGTTTTTGGTTGGTATCATTTTTGATGCAGCAAAGCTTATAATTATAATGTCTGCAAGTGATTGATTTGATAATTTCATTTTTATGAAAGCTTCTTGTGATAATAATTGGTGGTCTGGTGAGAGTCACAGGAAAATGAAGATGAACTGTTATTGTCATCTCCCCACCCTTGTTCAAAAAATATTTTTTAAGAAAATAATATTCATTTTTTGTGATGGATATAAAGTTATTATATGCAGACTCATTTTTGGATGGGTTAAAAAGTGATTCTTAAAACCTGCAAAAAGTACAATAATCACTTTTATTAGATATCTCGCGACCGGTAATGATACTAGAACTTTGACCTCGAAATAAAGCTCTTTCCCGAGCTCCAGTGAGGCACATGAATAGTTTCTCGGGTGAGTGTGTGAAATTCACCTTGCAGATAAACATGTAACAAGATATCATCGTTAAATTTTAAGGAAATGGCAACTTGTGTTTGTATTGCACAACCCCGAAAAGACTGTCCCGACTCCAACAGGATAGCATAGGCTTTCGAGTTTTTGGTGTTATCCCAAACACTCACAGTGTTTGTCATTTTTGTTTTAACAAAAATAATCGTATTTCGAAGAGACTTGTAACAGATATATCATATCATCAACATGGACTATATATAAAACCCCAGAGAAAGAGCTTAGAGGATAGGCGGTTGTCGGTAGACACTGACTTGGTGAAAAGGATGACAGTTTTATTAATCAAGTAACATTGTTACAGCGTTTGAACACAAACCGGTTTTCATGGACTAGTCCCTGTGATAAATTGAGCTTGCACTAATAATAAAGAAACTACATACACTGCTAACATTCAATTGCAAACTACTCGGATACAATAGACTATAAAACCAACTACTGACTGAATTCACCATAGAAAAAGTCGCATCAGCGTTCTAACTATTCAAAACTGCCTCTATCAGCAGCAACTTTCAATTCTTTTGAGCTTAGACAACTTTCTGTCGTTACTTTTTTATGATCAAAATCATTTTGATCAGCCATATCTAATTGACCTTTAAAACTTCCCTGGAAATTGTAGCTCTGAAGCCAAACAACTTTACCTTTTCAAGGGTCTAAATGTCCCTTTCCAGCCATACAAAATAGATGGTTACAGGCTCGTAGCAAACACCAGTCTTCTCACTATGCTCCAGATATTCCTTGCACAAGGCAAAGAGATCATATCTTGCAAAACCTTATGCCAATCAGTATTAAACCTTTCCAGTTTTGCCATCTTCTTCATTTTGGTTCATACTGGAACTGCATATTTACATTCTAAGAAAAGATGATCATGAGTGTCATTCGCTTTCCTGCACAAAGGACATACAGCCACTATTTCAGGACTCCATTTCATCACCTTATCTTGTGTCATCAGCTTTTCTTGTATTGCCTACCAGTCTACCACAAAATAAATGCATGTCTTGGAATGCAATGTGAAAACCACACCAAGGAGGCGAGGCCAACAATAGGCACGTTTTTCCCAATAATCTTCAAATGTATTGCTTATGTAGGGGAGGTACTAGCCGATGTCTTTAAAGACATTCAGAAATATGTTCATGATATAGAGGGGTGCTTTGGGTTTGATGTGAGATGGGTTTATGTCAGACTGCGTGCAGTGGCCAAGGATTAAGGTATTAGTTTGAACATCAAGACCGTATCATCAATTTTTGAGTACATCTCCAAAATTATACACTACGAATCTCTGGATTGTTAAATTAATTTCATATGTTACATCAGCTTTACAATATATCTAATATAAAATGGCTTCAGATGCAATTTCTGGTTGTGTTTTGATCTGTACCACACTGTATGAATGTCTAGACTTAGGAGCCAACAAGATAATGAGACCTCATAGAGAAACAGGCTTTGACGTAAATACTAGCTTTTGAAGATAGCTAGTATGCTAATTTCTGCTTATGTAAAATATCAACAAACCATCAATGTATATAAAATAATCAAACTGTCTATAACACGATATAACATTTATAGCAAATGAAAAGTGTGATCAATTAGTGCAGTATTATACCTAACTACAGAACTCTAGATAGGGGACCTAAACAGGCCTCAAAACCTTACAAAATTTAGGAATAATAACTTGAACTCCCATTAGCTACTCACTATCAAACTCTATGAACATTCTATATGCATCTCGATCGGAAGAATAATATCCCTTTACCAGCGTATCGATTTGAAAACCAAGTTTCTTGTATAGCTGCATTGCTGAAGTTCGTAAAGGATCCACATGAAGTGATACACGGTTTATGCGTTTACTCCTGCATTTCTCTATTGCTGCTTTCACCAGTGCCTCTCCATGCCCTTGTCTCCTATATTGCTCCTTCACTAGTTTTCATTTGTAAGCAAAATGACAAAATCAGAACTTGAACTTTATGCTATATTTCATATTAATCAGTTAAAAGATAGTTCAGCAATCACTAAAACATATGTTAAAGTATAAATTATCCATCACAAGATAACCAGCATGAGTATATAAAGCAACACAAGCAAACAGATTGAAAAAACTGTGCAATGGGTCACTCACAAAAAATTCTTTTTATAATCGGTTATTTTACAAAAGCAATGTATCAGATTAGTACACCTCATGATAAGTGTATTTAAGGGTGTTTGGCATTGTGTTTTTCAAAGAGATAGCATGACATGAAAAAATAGGAATCAGATATCAGTTGCAATTACGCAGGCTGCAGAAGATAGTATCTTATCCTGTTTAAGTGTTTCACGTATTCGGATTATTTGAAGAGTTATTAATAAAATAACACCTAAATATTCAAAACATAGTCTATCTTGATTATCAAAAACGATTACATTTGACCATAAAACGGATCATCTGCAACTTGAAAATGCAACACTTTCAAATCAAATCACAACACCAAACACCCCCAATTTGTTGGGTAATGGGGTATTACCCTCTTTCAAGCAATGAGTGATTGCATTATATATAACCAACCATCACTTTTCATTATCATTGTCATTTCTTACGCTCTAAAACCTCCAACCAAGCACCCCCTAAAATCACTTGCTATGTTGCACATCACACTAAGCGGAAGGAGAAGAAAAACTTTATTTATTTTCAAAGTGCTATTTCATTGTAAAGAAGTACTAGTTATAATGCCCGCGCACGCGCGGGGTTTTTTTTAAATTTTTTGAATCATATATTTTTATTTATTAAAAAACAAATAATTTAATCTTTTTTTTGTTTGATTTATGATGTTTAATTATAGTTTTTTATTATTAAAGATAATTATTTAAAAATTTTAATCCTATTGTTAATTGCATCTTATCTATATTTTTTGTATTTATCTTCTACTTGTGTTATGGATAAATATAAAATATTATCTAATAAGAAAATAATCTTTTTTTCTAAATAATATTATTACTAAATAAGGTATGGTTTAGTTTTTTTGAAATGGAAAAGTCCCCACTTGGGGTTTTGTTTTATTATATAAAAGATATATCTATTTCACCCAATTTTTTGGGCTTATTGGAACTTGGAAAAGCTAATTTTTAACAGCTTATGACTTAAGTAAGTCATAAGATCAAAAATATAAGCTTATAAGCTTAAAAAATAGCTTTTCAGCTTTTCCAAATCTACAAGTAATTCGATAAGCCCAGATTATAAGCTGAGCCAAACACCACCTATATCAAGCAAATAAGCAATACCATCTAAACACCAAAAACTGCTTCTTAAGCACATAAATAAACTTCCCAAACACCCCGCTTTGATTCCAAATTAAGATCACACCTCAAGCTTCTAAAGTTAGGTTAGATAGCATTTCAAATCATCAAAACACTTCAGAACTGATAAATTGTCGCCATTTTCACAAACAGGTTGTTCAACGAGCAACTTAAGCCGGGGTCCAAAAACCATGAGTCTATTTTGGACACGATGCGACTAGAGGCGGAGACAGGAGGGGGGGGGGGGGCATGTCCTAGCGAAAATAATTGTAGTGTAAATTTTTTATAATATCTGTCTATTTTTGTAATTTGCCCCACTAAGGTACCAATTTACAGTGTAGTTTCTAAAAATTATCAAAGTTTGCCTCCTCGACCATAACTTTTGGCTCCGCCCTGGATGCGACCCTTCCCCAAATATGGCACCTCAAACAATGTTCAGTTGGTTATTGCGAATTAGAGGCTCACTTTATTATTTTGGAAAAGAGCTTTTAAGAGCATTTAGGAGTGATTAGCATTTGAAATTGAAAGCTCGTTTGAAAGTAGCGTTTAACGTTTTGCTTATCCTAAAAACGTTACTTCACTTAGCGTTAACATTTAGCCTTTACGTCATTTTACACTTTATAATCACTAATACAGCTACGTTACCAAACACTTATAAAACCTATGCTAATGCAAATCCACATAAAAACCATAAAAATAGGTTATAAAAATATACCAGCAAGTTTAGTAATAACAGCACAAAGTGAAGAAGGACAAGAATACATGACATAACCACCAACATCTCCATCAACCTCAAAATATATCAAACCACTATTCTTTTTCTTAAGTTCATCATCGAATGATCTAGCTAGTGATTCGTGTTTTGGGAAGATTTTCTTTTCTATTCGTATGATTTCATCCACTATTTTGGCCCACTTGTTTGACTTTCTGTTGAGCTCGGTTGGTGAGATGGACTTGTTGTTGTCTGCCATTTGTTTGATTGTTTGGGTCACTGGCTACTGTCTTTTGCAATTAGGGGTATAGTTTGTATGAACTTATTGACTGTTTCATTTAACAAACAAATTATTTAACTTGTTCAATTTTTTTTTTTTTTTTTTAATTTTTACCAAAGACATTTTAAATTTGGATTTTGGTTCAAGTTATAGAAGTAAGATGTTCACTTAAGCAAAAAATGTACAAGTATGAAATTGAACCAAGGTTTCTAGGTTTAATTAGCATACATACAAACAAACATTGCATCTAGAAAATTAAGTGTATTAAATTCGTAAACTTGTAACAGTTTTCTAAATTATACAGCCCATTTAAACCATCTATAAACTTGTAACAACTCATTTAAAAAGTCATCTATAATTCTATATACCACACAAATATCTAATGAAAAACTCAAACACCAATATTTCCATCTCATCTCATCTCACATAACCTACACAACACACCATCCAACCACTATCTAGCCACCATGAGTTGAGCACCACTAAGAGCCAACCACTGTCACCACGAGTAGACCACCATGCACACCATCCGACCACCACCACCATGAGCCGAGCATCACCACGAGCCAACCAACACAGTTTTTGAGGTTTTGTGTAAAGTTAAGATTAGAAAAAAAAAATATAAATGAAAACCATTTGCTCGCCACAAAATTTAAATCACAAGGTACCCACACTCGCATTGTGCGGGTACCCTAGTTTATTACTCCCTCCGTCCCAAATTTATTGTCCACTATTGACATTTTTAGTCTTGCTTCTTCAACTTTGACCTTAAATCTTTTTGCAGGTGTTATATAATATTTGATGCAAAATATATAAATGAATTGAGTTTTAAGTGTACTTTTCAATGGTATAATTTTTCATCAAGTATTATATAATAAAAACAATATATTTATGGTCAAAGTAGAACCAGTTTGACTTTAAAAATTCAAACTGGACAATAATTTTGGGACGGAGGGAGTAGTAAAGTAATAGTAACTACAATACTTGATAATTACAAAATGATCAAGGATTTGTTTTTAGGAATTCCAACTAGACCTCAAATCCGGTTTTAAATGGTTCTTGATTTTTTCCGGTTCAAATAGCCGGTTCTAACCAACCGGCCGGTCCGATCCGGTTTTTAAAACACAAAAAACTAGAATTTTCTTGAAATAAATCATAATTACAAAAAACATTGGTTAAAACGTCTTCTTTTCATCTAGTCAATGACTATGATGGGTTGCTTATATTTGTTAGAAAGAGAAAAAGCTAGAACAAATCATTCAAGAACACATGAAGAAGTTTTTTTAATCAACTGTGAATAGATATAGAGTTGAAAAGTGCCCGCGCGTTGCGATGGAGCCGATTTTGACTTACTTTTCGTATTTTTCATTTGTCGAAAATGTATGTTGTCAATTTTATGAAAACATTTAATTTTTGAAAATGTATGTTTAGTTTTAACTTGAGTAATGTCTTTTTTGCTTTGTAGTTATGCTGTAATTTGTTAATTTGCAAATAGTTATCCTTATGCAATACGGGTTTATATAGCCTCCGGAGAAACGTTAGCAAAGGTAAAAAGTGTCGGCCCAAAACAGAAGCATGAACCCAAAGATCAAAACGCTATCGTATTTGAATGGCATTTTAGTGTATAATAATTGAAAAATGACCAACTAGCAATAGAATATTTTCATTGATTAGTCATCACATGTGTCATTAGATGCTAATAAGTTCAACATAGTCAAAAACTTACGTCATTTAAGCCCATTGTACTAACGACCTGAGCTCGAGCCGAGCCGGGCCTAAACTTCTATCGAGTCACAAGCTAAGATCAAGTAAAAAAACATAAAACTCGAACCAGTTCGAGCTCGAACTCAAAGTCATATAACTTTGACATTTTTGTTTTCCCAGCCAAGTCAAAAGTCAATGGATGTATTTGACCTTTATTTTAGTTTAAAATATATAATTTTTTTTTTTCTTTTTATTTTGAGTTTACAGCTAAGTAGCTAACCTAAGAACATCATTGATCAGCACACTGAATCCATTAATCTGATCTGTAATCAGGGTTTTTGGAATTTGGGTGAGTAAAATGACAAGGGTATTAAGGAGTTGCATTCAGTCATTACTAAAACTGGTTAATTCATTCATGGGAATATTTGGTATGGCTATGATTATTTATTCTATTTGGATGATTAGAGCTTGGCTTAGAGAAGTTGATGATTCTTCTGATTATCCTGTTCCTTGGTACTAGTATTTTATATAATCTTTTCATGTTTTTTTTATAATCTATATATATGTTTTTATTGTAAGTGTATGTGCTAAGTTACTGAATGTTTAGTGGTTTATGAAGTGGCAAAAAGATGAAAGTAGAGAACTTTTTATGTGAATTTAGGTTGGAATTTGTTGGTGGTATGTTGGTTATGGTTTTCTTGGAATAAAGGTTTGAACATGATTGTTGAATGTAAGTGATGTATCAATTAGGTACTTAGGGAGTGTTTGGGATTGCGTTTTGAAACCAGATTATGCATTTTCAAATTGTGTTCACTGTTTTGTCTCTAAGTCTCTAAGAAGGTTTGCCGAACACTGTGTGCACATAATTTAGCCTTTGGTTAGTTTTTTGAAGTGGTGAAAATGTGAAAGTAGAGGACTTTATAAGTAAATTTATGTTGGAATTTGTTGGTGGTAAGTTGGTTATGGTTTTCTCGGGTAGTTAGAGAGTGTTTGGGATTGCGTTTTCAAAACAGATTATGGGTTTGTAAAAATTCGTTTTCAGAAAGCTTTTCCAAAACTGTGTTTTGTCTAAGAAAACGCAGATGATCATTTTTTTCAGAAGGTATGCAAACGTAAGTAATCAGATAATCTTCTCCGAAATGCAATTTCAAACACACTCTTTATTTTGTGTGGTCCTATTATTTGCATCTTATATTCCTTCCAGTTAAACTTTTTTTTTTTTACTTTAGGAGCAATGACTTTGTCATGAGTTTACTTATCAGTTGAACTACAGCTGCCCTAAATTTGTTGTTAAGTTTGATTAAAAAATTTCTGGAATGATGTACGTGAAGTGGTTCCAGGAATTTTGGGATGTGATTGATTAACCGTTTTGTTACATGTTGGGAAAATCATGAAAGTTGAGTAATCATCTAATCTTTTTTCGCATTATTAATATCAGAAAAGGCATGCTTACTAAACTTTAGCATTTGTGTCATTTTCAACTTTTATTTATGAGGCTTCATGGGGTCTCTCCCGAGTACTTGTTGGATTTTTTCTTTTATAAAGTTCCGTGATTCAAGTACTTTTCATATGTCCAGTAGTCCAACGCCCTTTAGTGAAATTCCAAATCTAATTATGTAACTTACTAAAGTTTTATTTTGATGCATTTTAGAAGATAAGAAGTCACATATGTACTTAAGCTGACTTAACTATCACCTCTTTGTTTGGAATGACAAAGAATTTATGAACCAAGCAGAAACTGTAGAACGGAACCAGGATATTAGTTCTATTGCTTAAGTGTGTAAAATTAAACTTCTGAATCTGTTTTTATATAGCAACTTTTGGAACCATCAGATGTTTAAAGCTATACATATACTCAGTTTATACGCTATCTGGCTCAACCAGCTTTTTTCTTTTGGGCAATGCAGGTTCATGTACACTATGCTTGGACTTGGTGCAACCTTGTGCGTAATAACATGCTCAGGTCATATTGCTGCAGAGACGGCAAATGGTTTCTGTCTATATTGTGTATCCTCAATTTGACATTAGTTGGAAATTCTATAGTTATTCAATAGGCATATACTAGCTAAAGATCCTCAAGGGTCATTACTCTGCAAATATCTGATCATGATGCAATAGTTGTATACTTGTATGGTATATAGGATCAATAAGGAGGGTTGTTTTTTAGAAATACCAATCTTAGCTTCGCTTGAAAACGTATTAACTTATGACAAATTTTCAAATTCCCACTGAACATATAAAGAAACAAGACACAAAGAATGCATCTCTCACCTTCACTTGAGTAAGCTAGTTTGATCCTACCTTGTAGTTTGTAACGGTTTTTGACTTTGAATGGATTCAGTTACGATGTATACGCATTTCTGTACTCAATAATCTAAAGCTGAAATTGTTTAATTTGCACAGTCCAGCTATGCTACATATTGGTGGCATCTGGATGTGTGTTTAAACTAATAATTGTGTTTTGTATTTTAAACTGGTATTTGTGATTTGAAGTCATTGTAACCAGTTTTCAGTGTTTGGGTATTATTTAAATATCTGATTTTTAAGTTTTTTAACACTAAATGAATCAGATTTGGATAATCTGATAAGAAGTTGCTGTAAGATTTTTTTTTTTTTTTTTTTTTTTTTTTTTTTTTTTTTTAATTTCATGCTAAACTATCCTTTTTATAGTGCATATTATTCTAATTTGCCTTTCATTGTATCAGGACTTCCCTAAAGACCCGAGCGGAAATTTTAATGAGTTTAAGGATTTTATCAAGGAGAACTTTGAAATATGCAAATGGGTTGGATTGTCTGTTGTTTCTGTTCAGGTACGCTTATCTCTCTCAGAGACTCATATACTCTCATTTGTTTTATATAACTAACTTTTTGAACTCTGTGAGGGTTACACGATACCCCTGATTCCTGTGACCACTTTATCTGCTTGCTCTTATATTACGACACATCTATATCTTTCTTTACATCCTTGTGTACTTTTTACCCCGTTTACTAAAATAACTTTTGAAACTTTCACATGTCTCCTTATCTTGCAGTACATGTGCTTTATGTACATCAAATGAGCAGTTCTGTTTGTTAATGTAAAAGACCTTCGGGCCCGTAACTCAAACAGTTGTTTTTCCGATCAAGGAAATCCTTATTGACTGAATTTAATAATTGCAAAATCTTATATGTTGTGCTGAGTGCCTGTCAACAATTTAATCTGTTAGATCTTATTGTCCCACCCATAAATTGCAATTCATATTCTTAATACCTGACATCTCAACATTATGCCTGATATACATTCATACCATCCTAAAGATAGTATTTTTCATGAGCCATCATTTAGTTTTGCTGCATTAGGATCCAATCGTGATTTTTGCGTTTACTAATCCTTAAAAAGAGTTAGTTTGATTGATTGCTGTTTGTAGTTGAACGAAGTTGATAAAAAAAAATACGAAGTACTAAATAATCAAAAGGCAGCCGTATCTTCTAACGATGCTTCATAATGCCCTTATTCAATACTAAAATCCAACTAAAGCATATCTCCTTAAATCTTTTTATAGAGCTATTAAAACATGAATATTATATGGTACCTATTTTAAATAATCATATTACTTTCATTGGCTATATTGATTATCGAAATATCATCGTTCCGTATCTTACTTGTCAATCCTAGCTATTACGAGTACTACTCTAACAAAGGTTTTCTATCTGGATGGCAGGGGTTGTCTGTATTTCTGGCTCTCATTCTTAATGCTCTTGGGCCGCATCGAGAAAGACGCTATGATAGTGATGACGAATATACTCTAGAAGAAGTTCCATTGTTGAGAAATTATGTGAATCAACCCCCTTATGTTGTTGCTGGCGTCTATGGAACCAGATGATTCGTGGAATTGAATAACCAGGTAGATTTTCGATACTAAAAGTGACGTGCCATTGTGCTATCATAGCATCATGCATACATAGTTTCGCGCAAACATATTCTCATTAGTCATATGTTTTGAATATGGGTCAAAATGGGTTGTGTCGGTTTACAAGTGATGATGATAGGCTTGGAAACACTTTTGAAGGTTTTCATTTGGTGGATTAAACTTATGACTGCCTGTATTTATTTGCAGGGAAGCAGGTGAACATATAGGACCCTTCCCTGGCAACGTTAGTGGGAGCTGTGATGCCAAGACAACTTTCGGTCTCCGATATCTGGCAGTACATCCAAACAATCGAAACAAGTATGTTCAGTTTTGGGAAGGTTATATAGAATTTTATTCAAACTTGTTACTGTAAATTCCTGTTAAATACCCAACTTTGATGCTGCATGGAAAACTAAATGCAGGTTACAAATGTGAATCGTTTACTTTATGCACATATTAGCGTGTTATCCTTAGTTTCCTTGACATGTTAAGAGTAATTCTGCATTAATTTTGTTTGCGAAATCTGTGTGTAGTCCGGTTTGTTGAACTCCCGGTTTATGCATGGTATGTATTTCTGTAAGCGTAAAGTGATGCTGTAAACCCATTTATACTTGTACCTTTCACAATTTTTACCTTCCTTCTGTCTCCATGAGTCTTGGTCATGGTCCTAACTCTTAGCGATTTCCCTGGTATTGAGCATTTTTTGCCATCTCTACACATGGCTGTCATATGCATCTATACTGTGATGTGGCAAGCATCATTTGTCGGTGCCTCACAAATTGCCATGTTAAAGATCAAGTATATTGAGGATAAAGGTAGGTTATGTATGGTGTATAGAAGTCTACAATCCATATACGATACGTAGAAGACAAAACTGTGAATTTCATCTCTTATCGTGGTAAGTAAAGAGACAAAATGGCCCCTTGTGTTGTCATATACTTTGTTTCCTTGCACTTCAACTTTGTTTTCTAGTTTATAAGCTTTTTTATGATAGTGTCAAACTGTGCAAGTGATCCGTGTTGGTGTGAGAACAAATTAAATTATAAGAAAAATATATTGTTTATACGAATTCGAGTGTTAAAGTATGGCATTAGATAAAAAAGAAAGAAAGGGAAATATGATTAAATGGTAAAAAAATCAATCTTGATACCCAAGGCATTTAGCCTAGTGGTATCCACTGGCCAATGTTGTGTTTCAAGTCTCGTTGGAGACACTTGTGAGATAGGTGGTATATGAATATGAGTGTAAAAAAAATTGTCGTTCTAAAAAATATTCATACTCGATGATATGAGAAGATACATTAGATGTTTATGTAGTTTTACCATGACTGCATGACATGTATCCAGTTTCTCATTTCAATAGAATCTGAAAGAGGTGAATGGGTAACTCCATATGGTGATTCAAGCCAAGAGGAGAATGTTGCTCATAGTACGACTAATGTAATCAATGATAACAATGTTTCTACTGCTGGTGCACCTGGTAATAGGGTTTCACTTGATTC
Source organism: Artemisia annua (assembly GCA_014162995.1). Classification (NCBI taxonomy): domain Eukaryota; kingdom Viridiplantae; phylum Streptophyta; class Magnoliopsida; order Asterales; family Asteraceae; genus Artemisia; species Artemisia annua. Next base: position 21,248 of record LBNU01008442.1, on the reverse strand, counting down.
GTATGCTAATGTTACCATTGATGCATCTAAAAGTGTTGATACTCAGGCTAATGTTGTTCAACCTAATGTGGAACAATTGATTGCTAATGCGCATAAGAATTTTGAGGAAGCTATGGATAAAATTCAAAGTGAGATTGTTGCTAATGTTAATGCAACAAATACTCCTCCTTCGAGCTTTAGTGCTGCTATGCAAACCCAGAAGTTTGGGACTAATGAGAACACGAATAAGAGTGCACATTCTGGTCCTAATACTCCCANTTTTGGTATTCCGTCTAATGATAACAACAAAGGAATGTGGGATTGCTGGTAGTTCAATGGAAGTTTACTGCGGATGAGTCTAGTAAGACAGGTAATACAATGGAAATTTAATGAGGAAGAGTCTATTAAGGTTCTACTCTATTGTTTGAGAAAATTGGGTAAGCTTGCAAAAGACTTATTTTGATGGGAAAAGCAAACTCGTTGTGGATTGATGATGCATCCTATTCCGGCGACCTCATGCCACTAAAGAGGGTTAACCCATTTTCAAAGCGTGGGGGAGAAATTGTGGTGGGTCTGATTCTGCAAGACGACGGGTGGTTGCTAACCCATTTTGATGAGTCTCGCCTAATCTTTTTGGTGGGGGGCAAGAGTTGGAACAAGATTATGATGACTAATGACTACGATGATTATGCGAACCAAGTGTATGATCTTCCCGGTAATTTGGATGCTTTTAATGCAATGTATGGTACCAAGCCTTCAAGCGCCTTAGGAAGTATATTTCGTTGTTCTTATGTATATCATTTGAGTTGTGGTTTCATTTCTAGTTGAGAAATTTAGGAAGTATTCTGTTATGTAAAGTTAGCCTATGTAACGGGCTGAGATTGAGACTTCACCCATATTCCATTACTTAAAAGATTTTTGGCTAATATTATTTTACCCAGGGTACAGGATTACTCCCCTTTACCAAAAAAAAAAAAAAAAAAAAAAAAAAAAAAAAAAAAAAAAAAAAGGTGAATGGTGCCAAATATCTAAAGATATCTAAAAAAATAACTTAATTATGTTTAGTTTACTTTTGTTCTAAATCACATATATTCTGATCATCTTATGTGTACATAACATGTAGTTTGAAATAATCTTGATTGACTTTTTATACCATGTTATCAACATGACATACTACACCTGTCATACCAATCATTCTTTTATGTAAAGTTATTACCAAAGTTGATCTTTAGCATCATCATATACAACACTCGTGCTGACCCATTGTCATAACTCATTTGCACAATATTGAGCTGAATTACCTGGAAGTATAAAGGTGATTGACTACTTTAAAAAGTGAAGATCGCATTAAGAACTCTTTATGTATGTTTGCTTTTCCTTTAGCCCCTTTGATGGAGGAGGTGCCTATTTATTTAAAGCATTGTTCATGTGGTTGGATGCTTTGATTTTGGTGGACGACTATGTTAAGGTAACCGTAGGGTTTTGCAGGGTCTTGGCTCAAACTTGTTTCATATGTAATAGATATGATGTTTCGGAAAACGAAAGCAGGAGAGTTATGTCGAGGATTTCATAATCTAATTGAGCTCTAGCTTCCAGCTTATAATATAAGCTCCAGCTCTAGCTCTAGCTCTAGCTCTAGCACAACTCCTGACCATTCCCAAACATACCCTTGTCTTCGTCGGATTTCGATACAATACATGAGATGATCGGTATAAATCTCGTATGTACCAAACCACGAAATTGAGGAAAAAGGTGTTAGCATACTAGCCTATAAGTGGTCCACGAGCCCATTTAGCTTTTAGTGTTTACCTTTTGTCTGTATTATGGGCATGTTTGGTACGCAGCTTTTTTGGAGCTGTAAGCTTTTTGTTACAAAAATAATCTCCTCCAAAACAAGTAGCTCTGTTTGGGTGCATCAACTTCAAGCTTTTATATTGAACAAATAGCTCTAAAATGAAAAGCTGATTCATGAAGCTTTTAAAATATTTCAGAGCTGTTAAAACGTAAAATTACTGTTAACAGCTTATAATTACATTTAACAGCTAATTTACCAAACACTTTTATTGAAAAAAAGATACAGCTTGTAACTCATATTAACAGCCTTGCAGTTTACGGCTTACAGCTTACAGTTAACAGCTTACAGCTAGTTTTTGCCAAACATACCCATATATATTCTTTGTNTGCATCAACTTCAAGCTTTTATATTGAACAAATAGCTCTAAATGAAAAGCTGATTCATGAAGCTTTTAAAATATTTCAGAGCTGTTAAAACGTAAAATTACTGTTAACAGCTTATAATTACATTTAACAGCTAATTTACCAAACACTTTTATTGAAAAAAAGATACAGCTTGTAACTCATATTAACAGCCTTGCAGTTTACGGCTTACAGCTTACAGTTAACAGCTTACAGCTAGTTTTTGCCAAACATACCCATATATATTCTTTGTATGCTCTTAAATTTTGTTTTGTGTCTTTGGTTTATACATGGTATCATAACCGCAGGGTTGTTTGTATTGCGGATCGAACTTCTGTTTCGTAATCGGTTAGTCTGATTTTGTTTCTATTTCTATTTAATCACACTTTTTATTTTCCTAGACTGTTATTTTCCTGTCACATGCTTTTGCAGCTTGCACGTTAATGAATCCTTGCTTCTAGCATTGTGTTGAATGTTGATGTATAATAAGTGTATGCGTCTTTTAAGGGTACTAGGCAACCAGACCCGTGCGTTGCACACGGGCTGTATCTAAGTGTTCATAACGTAATGTTCACTAATTTTCGTCATGTATTCATTGCGGGATCATGTCATTTTATTATTTGAATACACTTGCAAACATGAATAGTCATGAAAGCCCGTGCGATACACATGGGCTGTATAGAAGTTTTCAAAGTCTAATATCCGTCATTTATTTTCGTCATTTTATATTCAGGACGTATTTTTGTCATTATATATATAAGTTTTCATGGTAGCATACATTTTGTAAGCATGATACGTATTTAAAATAGTTTATTGACATGTAATCTTTTAAGATGTATTTTTTTACGTAATATTTTTTGTCTATTTATTTTGGTATTGACTCTATCGTTTTTTATTTGAACTAACTAATATTAATACATCGGGCTAAGTTATAACTATTTCTTATGATAGTCAACAATTCCCGTGCGATGCACATGGGTTGTATAGAAGTTTTCATAGATTTAAAATACGTGCGATGCACATGGGCTGTATAGAAGTTTTTATAGCGTAATATTCGGCATTTATTTTTGTCATTTTATATTTAAGTTTTCATGGTGTCACACATTTGCTAAGCTTTATACGTATTTAAAATACTTTATTGAGTTGCACATGGGCTGTATATAAGTTTTTATAGCGTAATCTTCGGCAATTATTTTCGTCATTATATATCTAAGTTGTGATGGTATCACATTTCTAGGCATGACACACATTTAAAATAGTTTATTGACATTAAAAGAGTATATGTGAAGAGATTTTTTTCAAGAAGTTATATTGAAAAGAGTCTCTTCACATGTAATTTTTTAATATGTATAAGTTACATAAATTATTTTAAATATGAAGCGATGACATTAATGTTGGAGACCTTTTATATTCATCCCCGTGCGATGCACACAGGTTTGGACTGCCTCAGGACCCATGCGATGCACACAGGTTGGATCTAATTGTTTTTTTCGTAATGTTCGGGACTAATTTTTGGTTCATGTTTGAAACTCTCATTTTTTGTGAAAGACGGACTTCGTTGTTCAATAAATTACATTATTAAAAGAGAACTATAAAACAAATTTCCTTTTTAACAAAACTATAAAAACATAAAACATTAAAGTAATTAGTATATTCAAGAGTATAAATTATAATTCGTATAATAAATTATAATTCGTATAGTAAAATATTGCATGTTTAATTTGTAACGTACTATTAATATGAATGCTAAGTATTCATCTATATTGACACCGGCGGCCGTGGCGTTGTTCTTGTTGTTGTTCTCTTTGTCGTTGTTGTTCATTGGCATTTTGCATGTTTTGTTCTTGATACAATTTTTGTGACTTCTCCATCTCTTTCTTTAATGTGAAGAGGTTTTTTGCAAAATGTTATATTTAAATGAGGCTTTTCATATGTAATATTTTAATATGAGTAAGTTACATAAATTATTATTTTTAATTAATGCATTATTACAACATTTTTCCATAAACTATAATATCGAATTTGGAGCATTCATTAGTAACTCACTCTAAGTATTTACAGTATGACGACATGAATCACATGATCTCAAACTCAAATGAATAATGCTTACCTCGTGATAGGTGTAGGATAACATTTGAAATACAATTTTCTTCTCCTTTATAAACTTCTTTGATTTAAAAGATTCTCATTGTTAAGATGATAGTGTGAAGATATTTTTATTATATTTTTATTATATACTACCATTTTCAATATGTAACATCGACATAATTTTCACAATTATATCAAATATCAAGTCACGCAATATTCCACGACGTTTAATTAAGAAAGTGACATTAACACACCGCAAGACAAAAAACTACATTAAGAGCAAAAATATTAAAATGCACCAACAAAGTGTAGTAATAATTATTGACTAAAAATTGAATGCTCGTCACATTATTTTCAATAAACTTACTTGCTAACGAATCAATAGTATTAGCCCGTTCATCGGTATTACATGAAGTAAAATATTGCATGTTTAATTTGTAACGTACTATTAATATGAATGCTAAGTATTCATCCCACCGGTGGCCGTGACGTTGTTCTTGTTGTTGTTGTTGTTGTTTTTGTTGTCGTTGTTGTTCATTGGCCTTTTGCATGTTTTGTTCTTGATACAATTTTTGTAACTTCTCGATCTCTTTCTTTAATGCTTCTTGACGTGCTACAAAAAACAATTAGATATAGTTGATCGTTAGTAACTTAAATACAGTTAATCAAAGTAAAAATGTTCGTGCATGTTCCACTTAATTGATAAGACAACGATGTGTAGGATCTCTTAAACCATTAGAGAAGATGATGTTACTACCAAACCTCCTAAGCACCATCTTTATGTCCTACATTGTTACACACACAAAACACACGTGAAATTTACATAAAATAATATAAATCAATATGATTAATAAGTAAGACGATATGATGCTTACTTTACCACCATTATAAGTTGTAGCCCAATGTGCACGCGGTGTGGAGGAAGTTGTGGTTTGTTGTGTGTGATTTTTGACACATTATATAGTTGATAAAATATTTGTAACTCATGGACGGGAAGGTAAAAAGACTAACCACTAATTGGTGTGTTTAATTTATGCATTCATGACATTTTTGGTTTGTATTCTTTGAGGTTTAGAGATGCTTGAAACATGTTGTACCGTACAAACTTTTGTGCACGATTTCTCATGCAAAACATATTGTACCGTACAAACTACATTTGTTGAAATCACACTTGAAGGGTATATTTGAAATAATCAACTCATGAAACATTTATTAAGGGCAGTTTGCATTTATAAGACAACCTAAGTTTATATAATATATAAGATTTTTGTAATTTTAGGTAATGGACGTTGATATGTCATATCGCCTTGGTTGGATTGATGAATCTATTGTGGAGAGAAGTAACAACATCTTAAAACTAGCCAAGCTGCTCACTCACGTCCTGAGATGATGACAGTAGACCCATTTTTGTTCTGATCTCATTTTGATGTGTTATTTGATCCGTCTGAAATGCTTGTTTTAGTCATTCCTTGCAAGTGACGAAAAGAACTGCATGTGTAACTGTTGGCGTATGTGTCTGGAAGGCTCATGCCTTCCGGACTATCACCCGCCTTCCGGATTTATCACCCGCCTCCGGACATCAGATCCGGGGGGCGCATCCGAATCACGCGAATGATAAACCCCTTTTGTCCAGACAATACCCTATACCTCGCGGACAATAGTACGGACCGCAGCCGCGCCGCCATCCCAGATTTCACGGGATTTTGTCCCATGAATAGCCTGGCACCTATGAGCTAGGCTAGGCCTAGCTCGTCTCGCTTAGTCCTTAGACAACACAGGTAACGAGGTATGGGTAGTATAAATACCCCCACCTCATTTAATATAGACAACTAACACACACTTATTTCATTAGGTCAGAAGAAGCATACCGAAGCACGGAACTACCCCGTGGAGAAGGGTTTGATCCAAACAGGAAGAGATGCAATTTCTAGAACGACAAGCCGCAGGGGGAAAGGATGACCGATTACCGACAAAAAGATGCGTCACACCCTTATGTGGCGCCTCGAAGAAACCAAACTCGCGGTGATTATCATCGCCAAGATTACCGACCTGTTGAGGCTCTAAGAGAAGGTGGCCAGCGTCTGAGTCTCGGGTCGCTTACGAAGCCCCCAAGGGAAATTCTCGCCACGGAACATCATTTGAATCTGCCAGCTCCTCGTCCTACCGGTAACCGACCCAAGAAGGAAAACATGGACAAGTTCTGTGAATACCACAAAGAAAACGGTCACTTGACCAATGATTGTTACCTTCATGAGCGGGATGATGTTTGGCTGAGGGTTCCCGAGAATGAGAAGGATGATGCTGGGAATGGGCGGTGTGAACTGACAACTCTGGAAGAAAGAAAAAGAGAACGTAAAAAAAAAAATGACAGTACAAGTAAACAAAATACAGCTACGAAGCCATCTTACCACCGGAAGGAGGTTTCTAGATGTGCAGAAGCAACTCGTCTTCCTGAAGGTTTTCCTTCCCCTGAGAGTGGGCATCATCATTCTCAGCCATTTTTTCCTCCAGGTTCTGCCCATCAGCAACGTCCTCCGGCTTACTAGCCTCAACGTTTTCCTCAACATTCGGTTCGGCTTGGTTCAAGGGACTGGCGTCAACGGTTCTATCTTCAGAAGAAATAATCTTTTCATCGGCCAGATTCTTCCTCCTCCTCTTCTTCGAACCAGTGGTCGCTCCGGCAGCAGGTCTTTTCTTAACGATAGGCTTCTTTCCTAGTTTCTTCCTCTCCTTCTCTTCGCGAGCGGCAATCACATCCCTGTCCTCCTTTTCAACAACTTTTTGAAGGTTGGTTTTTTCGGGGATTATGTCATTGGGACCCAACGGATTGGTGGTTCTTTTGGGCCTCTGGTGGTTGATGCGCGTGATGTGTCGTTGCGGTTTAGCAGTGTTAATGCCTACTCAAGTTTTAAATTTATATTTAGCCGACTTATCAATAACACACACACTTAACGAGCAGTGTACCCGGTCAGTTTGTATATAATGGTAAGCAGAGTGTCGATCACTAAGAGTGGAACGTTTTATCTAGTTATCTTAATCAGTATTTTAATATCTAAGTTAGTTTTACAGTCTAATCTAACGAAAGGGGGTTCAGCCTGAGAGAATGGCACAGTTTGGTTATTAATTAAACAGTAAATTAAACTAATGAGCACGAATCAGCGAATAGCATACACGTACACAGATAGATAATAGAGACAATAAGAAGACCTGTCCTGATAATTAAGCAGCTTGTCACTTGTTTTATTGCTAGTTTTATATGAAGTGTATATAGTTAAACCTTTCTCGTTGGTTTCATTATATCGGCGAGTAAACCCTTAATGATTACTTATGAATATCCTACTTATCCAAAGACATTGGATTAAATAGTCAAGGAAGGGGTATGGCAGCCCAAGCAGTGCTCAGCTAGACACAGAGGTAATCAATGCACTAATATAAATTCACCAAAGACATCAAACATATAAACTTTAATTGATGGGAAAGCAATTTTAAGGCGGGCATTTGATTTTGCGTACTCACAAACTACCGGCCATCTATCCTGATGAATTAAAGCTTACTATTACAATAAAACAAAACTATTTAATGAATTGAATACATGCAGGACCTTCTTACAGCTCTAATATCTTCATTTGGGGTGTGTCTTGTGTTGCTTGTTCGTCTGAATTCGACTCCTTAGGGTTATGGTGCACACAAAAGTCATCTAGGTCTTGGGGTATTTATAGTTTCTGTCTGAAGGTTCGATGCGGCGCATGTAATGAGCAGATGCGGCGCATTGACTTAACTTCGTGTGGGGTCCAAGCTTATTATATTCTGGAATATTCGTACACCGCCTTTAGATGCGGCGTAACTTGAATCTTTATGCGGCGCATGTCCTTCAGTTGTCTTGGATTGTTTCTGGTGAAGTCTTGATGGTGATACGCCGTATGTCAATTGCGTGATGCGGCGTATCTGGAGTAGAACGAGCTTGATCTTCTTCTTTGACCAAAGTTTCATATGCGGCACATGGTATAATTCCATGCGGCGCATTCTTCAAAGTCAGGCAATGGTCTTCGAATTCATCTAAGTATGATATTGCGGCGTATTTGTTGAGTGAGATACGGCGCATCTTCTGGATTTCAGTAGACTTTTGACATCTTGCTCATTTTGCTCCATCATTAGTCCAAAATCGCCAAGCTTCACATTTTACCTGTTTTTACCTGAGAATCACTAAAGTAAACATTAGAGCACCGATTCTCATACATAATAAAGTAAAACAAGTTAAATAAATAGGATAAATGATGATAATAAAATGTACTTATTTGAGTTCATCAGTGATCTTCGGGAAGGGGGGACCCCTTGCTAACCACGGTTCCTTCTAGCTCGGGAAGTTCAAGATATTCAGACATGCTGAGAACTACAAAAAAGATAGAAGCAATAAGAGCAAAATATAAAAGGGTAAGATAAGAAGGACGAAAATATTGCATGATGAAAAAAACATTATATTACCATGCCCTTCGGCATCCTTTAGAACGACCTCACGCCCTGGATTCTTGAAGACGGGGGAAAGCCCGGTAATCCAAAGAAGACTCGATGGCGGTTTACGAAGCACAATGGTTTTTTCAGCAATCTTGGATGCTTCGGCATCCAGATGAGTCTCCGGGAAATAATCATTGATCTTAGAATCCTTATGCATCCACGACATGGGGTCAGGGATTGCCCTCCGGTCTATAAAAAAGAAACGATCCTTCCAGTGCTTCAATCCAGACAAAAGCTCCTCAAAACACTTCTTAGCCCTCCTTCCAGTCCGACTCTCAAACGAAAACCAATTACCTTGTTTGCAAAGCAGATAGAACACCCTAAACAGAGTGACAGTGGGACGGAGGTCCAAACTGTAACACCGGAGCTCGAAAAGTATCTCTATTCAGGCCTATCGGTACCAGCTGGGAGATGTGTACCCTAAAATACAATATTACGGCCAACAGAAATGTGGAGAAGGGAATCTTAACACCGCCTATCTTCAGCTGGTGTTCGTAAATACCTATTTTATCCTCCGGTAAGTTATTCATGGTCATGTCCGGCGGTGGAAGAATAGGATTTAAATCCCTAGGAATGCCATAATCTAGGATGATCTTATCTAACTCACCCCGAGTTACTTTGGAAGTCTGGACATGCATGTCAAACTTCCTGAGAGGTCCGGTTCGTGACGGTCTGGCCTTCTCAACTACTACGTGTTCTTCTGCTACGTGCATTTCCCCCGGTTTACTAACGGCCATTTCTAAAAGGATGCCGAAGAGTATATATATGTGCAAGATAATTACAAAGGAGATATAAAACGCACCTCGTATGAAACTTAAGAACGACGTTCGGCAAGGATAAGATGAAAACTCGAAAACGGAAACTCGGGAATATAAACAGTGAAAGGTGAAAAAAGTGAGAAAGGTGAAGTTTTATATATAGGGGTAAAAACCTAGAAGAACGCGAAACGTCATGTCACACAGTAAAATGCTTACGTGGCCGAACATGGAACGTCCGATCTCTGCGGTTACACGTTAGTGGCATCTAGCTATCTACAGAATAATATTATTTAATTCGGCAGATGGGCCTGACTCTCCAGAGCCCAAGAAAGCTACCACAACCTCTGAAGGCCCACTATGCCATTCGGCCGAATGAAGACATCAATTTCTCTAAGTACTGCACCATCAGTCTGCAACCGATGCTACAATACTGGGGGGACATGTTGGCGTATGTGTACGGAAGGTTCACGGCTTCTGGACTTATCACCTGCCTTCCGGATTTATCATCCGCTCTGGATAGCAGATCCGAAGGGCACATCCGAATCACTCAAAGGGTAAACCCCTTTTATCCAGACGATGCTATACCCCGCGGACAATAGTACGGACCGCCGCCAAAGCCGCCATCCCAGATTTCATGGGATTGTGCCCCATGAACAGCCTGGCACCTATGAGCTAGACTAGGCCTAGCTCGTCTCGCTTAGTCCCTAGACAACACAGGTAACGAGGTATGGGTAGTATAAATACCCCCACCTCATTTAATATAGACAACTAACACATACTTATTGCATTTACTCTCATTTATTACCTTACCGTTCGTATTACCATATTCTTACTCTCACGCCGGAGGTTGGTCTTAGGATAAAACCCAAGGCGAGACTAACGTGCGTGTTTCGTGTGTGCAGGTACAAACCACATCCGGAGGACACTTCCATATGATTATAAAAGAAGTTAGACCCTCAGCAAGGTTTTACTTCAACAAGTGTCAACATGCAATCACTACAAGCCCAAGGCCAAGAAGAGATCATTCTGATTGAAAANCGCCTCCGGACATCAGATCCGGGGAGCACATCTGAATCACGCGAAGGATAAACCCCTTTTATCCAGACAATACCCTATACTTCGCGGACAATAGTACGGACCGCAACCGCACCGCCATCCCAGATTTCACAGGATTGTGTCCCATGAACAACCTGGCACCTATGAGCTAGGCTAGGCCTAGCTCGTCTCGCTTAGTCCCTAGACAACAAAGGTAACGAGGTATGTGTAGTATAAATACCCCCACCTCATTAATATAAACAACTAACACACACTTATTGCATTTACTCTCATTCATTACTCTACCCTTCACATTACCATATTCTTACTCTCACCCCGGAGGTTGGTCTTGGGATAAAACCCAAGGCGAGACTAACGCGCGTGTTTCATGTGTGTAGGTGCAAAATCACATCCGGAGGACACTTCCGAAGGATAACTAAAGAAGCCAGACCTTCAGCAAGGTTTTACTTCAATAGTAACAAAATTGAAGCTCACCTTCTAAACTATTGACGAGTCCCATAAAACATCCAAACTTTGTGACCACCATAAAGACAACTCTCGTGAAAACCGAAACCAAATATCACTATAAAAACAAGTTTAAACTAGCATAACAGCGTGGATGAAGGAGTCAGTCAAAGCCTTTCACCATCAAAGCCTTCTTTTCACCCTCCCTTTCCTTCATCTAATGCGTATGAGGGAGGAAACAAAGTTGTTTAAGTAAAGATTAAACGCCTATGAAAAAAAAAATACTTGAATCACTTTATGGCAGATAAGATGTGATCTCATTCCTAACTTTGGATAGTAGGTAAAATAGCATCACTCATTCGCAAAACATGAATCCGCCTTCTAGTTGTGGCTTCTAAGCTAATAAGGACTTCTTAGAAACCTTTTAAGTACTTTTGGTATCTACTAATACCGAAGCCATCTTCATTTTCATCTTTATCTGGACATTGTATGTCCTTGAAAAGTTGAACCTTGTGAATTTTGACTCGGCCCATCTCATCTTCAAACGTATTGGGCTTTATATATATAACAAAAACAGGCCCAATTATAAGTTCATTTTTGATATATTGCCTATTTGCTTGCATATTTTTTCGATCAAAATACTAGTTATATCTCTAAAATTGTCATGTGCTATTGTGCTCACATCATTAAGTTCTATTTATGGGACTACGGTTTAGACCTAAACATTATTTTCATTTTTTGAGCATTTCGAATTTGCTTACAATTCAGAATTGTTTCATTCTCAATTTGGACAATTAAAATGGATGTGAATTATGTCTTTTTCTTCTTTTGAGTCGGATTAACTGTGTACCGCCGCTACCAATTAGAGCATGTACATCAGTAACTCAGGTTAAAGTTTAACACACTGTCACATCAGCGCCACATCAGCTTTAACACTTTCACCTTAACTCACAAAAAAACACCCCCAATCATAACTCAGCTTTAACTCAACTATTTTCAAATTCAACCCTAAACTAAAACTAATATTTCATTTAATAAATAAAACAACATTTATAAAACACAACTTGTATTAATACTTAAACTCTAAACACACATTAAATTTAAAACACGAATTAAAATACATAAAACATGGAATTGAAATACATTAAACAACGTACGATTAACCTACGATTAAAATAAACTATCAATCAAGAAAATGATTCAGTCTGTGTCATAGCCCTCGCACTCAAAAATGATTCAGTCCTGCTCAACTATATCGTTAAAGACTGGGGGGGGGGGGGTGTTTTGTTATATAAATTTGTCTTAGTCAGGTCAAAATGTAAAAAAAAAAAGGGCCAAACAGTGTCAAAAATTTTTTTTTTACTCAAACGAAGCCTTAAGCCTGTGTTAAAGATCTTCACACAAGCAAGTTAACGGGCTTTAACGCCGAGAGGGGGTGCAACGCTTAACTTCACATTAACGCGCGTCGTACTAACGAGCTTAACATCCCCTTTGCGTTACAGGGCCATGAACACTTAGAAACAAAAAAAAAAAAAAAAAAGAGGGGGATGGGGGGGGTTTAAAGAAAGTTGTGGGATCAAGTTTTTTGTGTGAGTCTCTCTCTCTCTCTCTCTCTCATATCAACATATTTTATTTCAAATCTTTACAAAATAATAATTTATTAATTTAATAATATATTTTCTCTCTCCTATCTCAAATCCAAATACAAATTCTAAACCAAATTTATATCCAAATCCTAATCCTAAACCCAGTTACAAACAAAACGGGCCTTTAGTTTGGTCCGATCTTCTCAAAATCTATAACAAAAAACCTAACTTAGTAAGCATTATTTTATCGGTTTTGGTTTTGTTCGATTTAAACGAATTGCTTTTTGTAGATTTGTTTAGTAACAAGATGATATTTAATCCAACTCAGTGTCTCGGGAAAAAAGATCATCAGACCAAATCTTAATCAACTTTCACAATTTTTTCTTGAACACTTATTGATTGAAAATCTTAAACTACTTATATTTTCATATTTCGTATATGCAAAAGCTACATTTTGACTTTTGACGGGTCTTACTCAATTTCTGAATACTACCAGGGTACTTGCGTGTTCCGATGGCCGGTATCATGTAGTCAATTTTTTTAACGAACAATTTTTTTTTAGTAAAATTTTTTCATGATAATAACTTTACGCATGACGAGAATTTGGGAAATAACTTTATCGCATGATATATCATTAAAATGTCAAGTACCTATGCATCAAGATGCAATGACGATGCGAAAAACAATGTTGTGATGATTGGCGGTGAAAGATACTTGCTAATTAGTAAATGTTGTGTAATGGTCAATATATACCCGACTTAAACCCGATAATTCCATATTTCTCCGATACATGATTTAAAAGCATTGTACATATGCACTAAAAACTTTTGTTTTGCGTAAATATGGAATTTTGATATTTAGATTGAGTAAATATGAAATTATCCCAATAATATATATGACTATATAAATTACGGTATTCAAAAATTACATCATTTTCATGCTTTGTAAATTATATGAAAATCTTCGTACTTTGACATGTACGATTCTTTTCAATCGAATTTGTTGGCAAAATGATTATGATTTCACTAAACTTGATTTGATTATAAGCCCAAACGACGGATTCAATACTTTTAGTAAAATACATTCATAGATAATAAATGTTTTTAAAATATGCATTTCTCAAAAAATTTAAATGTGCATAACAAAACAAAATTACATTTAATAGAAGAAAAGTCCTTTCTTCATTGAGAAATGATATTTATTCATACTTCTTATTACTAGTAATCCTCTTACTTACAAGATTTTGACAAGTGGAAAAGTTGGCGGTTTGGATGAGAAGAGATTATGAGTGGATATATATGTCAGATTTTTATGTGAATAGAGGATAAGTAGCCGATTTTTATGTGAGTAGAGGATAAGTAGCCAAAAAATGTAAAAAGATATAACAATATTCTTCTTCACTACAAGTAATAATGAGAGAATGAGTGAAATGCACTCACAGGATCCTGACAAGTGTCAGAATTGAGGACTTGGATACAGAGAGAGAATGAGCGAAAAAATATATATAATATTGTTGTGTGTGTAGGAGAATTAGTAGGAAGATATTAGTGTAGAGGGTGCACTACGGGGAACAAAGAAGATTCCCTTGCCATGTCAGCGGCAAAAGATTAATATCCTCACCCTTGTTTACGTGAAAATTAAAAAGAATAACCAAGCTGGACTTAAGTCCCGAGTGTTTTTGAGAAGAGAGGTAATATATCAATGAGAGAGAAAGTATTTTTTAATTATGTTGTGAGTGAGAGCGGTAATGTATTAATGAGAAGGAAAGTATTTTTTTTAATTATATTGTGAGTGGGTATTTTATATTTTGGGTGTATTTTTAAATGATAAAAAGTAGAAAAATTATTGAAATAGAGAGAAGATGTTGTAATGGTTGAGGAAAAGTTGAGAAAAGATGTTTAGAAGAGAGAAAAAGTTGATGTGCCAAGGAAACCCTCGACTGCACCCTCTACGCTTATAGGAGGCTTTAGCAATTTTTATAGAGAAGGAAAGTTGAGTCGACTGTTTAGGAAAAGGGAGCATTTGCTAAGGAGAAGGGGACATCAGGCTTACAAACATGTTCCTCTATCCGTTTTTGTGCCTAGAAATGTGTGATAGTTTGGGTTTTGGGTCAGATTCATAAAATATGTTATACGCCTCTGTGGAACCAAATTCAATTCTTTTTTACTTTCTAAACCACGTGGATATAGGGATTTTACATTCTTTTTAGGAGAAGATTGCATTTTTGGGTGATAAAAAAAAATGTGTTCATACTTTCTCGACTAATTTTAAGAGCATTTTTATGAGTACAGATATGGTAAGTTAGGCCAAAGAGCTACATGTGCATCACGTCATGCCATTCATGCATTTATGCTTTTTATTTTCTTTATTACTCACACATCAAAAAATCTGATCACTATTCACTAATCACTCAAGCCAAAATGCTACTTTTAAGACCCATCATACTCAATTTAAATATAAAAACCAATTAAAAATTAAAAAAGAAAAATGAAAAAATGCTTTTAGCGCAAGCCATTAACTTGATTATCCATATAGTAATAATTGAAGTAAAAAAAACATACCCATAGTGAAGGAACAAACATTTTTGCCAAAGATAATTGTTGATAGCTCTCGTACAATTTAAGGCAAACATTATTAGTGGATAGATGGCGCAAGCCCGATTAAGGGTTTGAGACCATTTGTTTTTCATTATGTATTTGTCTATATATATAGTATCAATAAAATGTATCACTTACGGGGTTTTCATTGTCTAACATGATATCGGAGCGGGTCTAATCCTCAAACCTAGATGGTTAAGTTGAGCCGCCTCCTTTATGTCATCCTGTCAAATCCTAACCGCCATCTTTTATCCATTTTTCACCCAAAAAAATAAAATAAAATAAGAAAAAAAAAAAAAAAAATAGTCTATGCTTTACTTTTATTTTTGTTTCTTTGTTTTTGCTGTTACTACATTATTGAGAGTTTGGGTCAATTAAAGTTTCATTTTGTATTTGCCACTATATATAGTATCAATAAAACACATCACCTACGGGGTTTTCATTGTCCAAAGATAAGGTGCTCTATCCATAAAAACCTTCACAAACGTGGCGCCATTGCTGACACGTGCCACCACCTTTTTCACTTTCCTCATTGGTGCTCTTTTGAGCCATCAATCCATCACGTTCTTGGATGGTTTCGAACTGATGGCCATCCTACCACTTGAGCCCTTTCATCCAAAATCTGTAAAAGATAGTAAATTTTAGAGTCTCTAATATATTTACTCATTTAGATAACAAATCTGAAAAGAAAACTAATAGATTATACATACAATACACATATTTCATTTCACACCCCACACACTCTACTCTTCTTCAAATAATACATTTCATTTCAAAATGGCTGCATGCCTCATGACGTCAACAACCGTCACCTTCAGCAAACACAATCTATCTCTCACCACCATAAACCACCACAACACTGTTGTGTTTAAAAACACCGTTAGAATCCGTCCTATGTCGATTAAACTTCAGATGAAGGTTAGTGCTAGTTCAGCGGTGGTTGAGGGTAGCAAATCGAGTGTTGTTGTTGGTGTTGATTTAGGTGATCGGAGTTATCCTATTTATATTGGATCTGGTTTACTTAATCAACCCGATCTTTTACAGAGGTATCATCATTTTTATTTAGAGTTGTATTCGCGTATTATTTGGATTTGGTTCGTATAGACGTGTTCAGAAATATATTTGTTGATCAAGTGATAATGATGTGACGTGCATAATGGTCTAATCTTACGTAAATGAATTACAGTAATGGTTATGTATACCATCAACACATGGTGGCGGACCTAGAACTTAGAAATAGGGTATGCACTACAGAAAAAATAATTTCTCCATTCGGGTTTTTAGTTCGGGTTTTCGGTTCAAGTTTTCGATTTAAAGTTTTAATGCACGTACCCAGTAACAAAGCAAAGTAAATTAACTAATAATCAAAATATTATATTTCCATAATAGAACTTTACACGTCCTCCTTAGGAGTAGCTTATTTGCTATGTGATTAAAATAGTTAATTTAGTAAGATTTTACATGTATTATTAGCGGGCTTTATTTATGTTAAACATGGGCTTTGAATTTAGTATATACAACTGGACGTCTGGACTTTTCTCTAAGGGTGGAGGGTATGCAATCATTTTTTAAAGGGTGTGCACTTTTGATATTTGTCCTTATAAAAAAATATGTTTACTATATTTCACACTAGGAATTTTTTGTTAGGGTGGGCAAGTGCATACCCACATGTCAACACACGTCCACATATAATGATAGTAGATGATTTTGTTATTAGAGCACTCGTGCAGTAGCATAAGCCAAAGGGTCATGCGCCACTTTCAGTTTTTTCTCTTTTTGCTTATATCTTGCTCACACATCAAAAAACACCCTCGCCGGTTAGGGGTGTCCAAAAAAACCAAAGAACCAAAAGAACCGAGGAACTGTACCGGTACCGACCGTGAACGGGACCGTATATTAGAACCATGGTGCGGTTCTTGGTTCCTAAAATTCCAAAATTTCGGTTCTCGAGGCGGTTCGGGCCGGAACCGTCTGGTTCCTGTACTTTCCCCAAAGAACCGACTTTTATGAAAATGTGTAATTTTATAGAGTTTGTTTGGGACATTATGTACATGCAAGTATGCGACCTTTTATAAACCCTACCTAAACCTAGAAACCCATAAACCTTGACCTTTAATCCATTGATTCCATTCAAAGATTCAAACATCATTCATCAACATGAAAGTAAGTTTTTTCTCAACTAGAATATCGATTATGTGCATAGCGGCATATTGAATAATTTTGTGTTGCTCAATAACAACTAAGAAGTTCTAAATAACTATTGGTATTTATTGTTCATTAAGTTTAATGATAAAAGTCGAGAAACAGTTAACGATTATGGCGACAATACATGATATATATATTGTCACCATATTAGTTATTGTAAGCTAGTCACCATGATTGATATATAATATTCTCAACGAGTTTGCAGTTATTTTCGTGGATAATGAGTTTTTATTACCGGATATATGTTTTTTTGTTTGTTTGTAAATCAAGTTGTGGAATACTATTAAGGTTGTCAACTTCTTTCAAAGTTCAACGAACCGAGTATCGTAATTTCACATCTATCCGAACATATTTTTTAACACTTCGATACTCATGGGAATTACCAAAAATTCCCGTACCGGAACCGAACCGAAAAACTTGGGACAGTTCTTGGTTTCACTTTTTTCTTATTTTCGGTTCTCGGTTCTTTCGGTTCCGGTTCTGGTTCGGGACGGTTCTAGTACCATGGACACCCCTAAAACTTAATTCAAAATTCCATTTTCGAGATCCACCTTTTTGTTTTCTTTTTCATTTCTTAAACTAACCAATTTTTCATTTCCTTAAACGTGCAACATAGGTAGCACAAAATGAGAGACTGATTTCTCATCCTACCCAAAATTTGTTTAAATAAGTTTGTTTGGATTTATTTCGCGTAGGATGAGAAATCTAGTCTCTCATTTTCTATTTCCTCAGATGCATACTAAGACTTCCTATAAGTAGATGAGATCCTATGAGTTTCTTCGGGCTGTTTCGATAGCAAGTCTAGGATTGACACAGGACGCGGAAGCGAATTTACCCAAACATGAGATAAAACTTAAAAAAAAAAATGATTAATAATCACCAACTTAATTACAATGATAATGAGTCCTATATTTATAGAGAAGAAAAACTTGCACAAAAAGAAACCTAAAAAAAAAAAATAGACAAAATATCACTCAAGACTAATCTGTCGATACCCAGAGCCAGATTGTGGGTAAAAGCTTAAATTCTGGGTGATGTCTAATACCCATGAATTACCCACTTTCACAATACTACGCCAGTACTCCAACTCCGCTACATTATCCGCGTCAATCCCCGTCCTTCCATATAACTTTACATGATTTAAGCCATTAATTGGTTCTCAACTCGAAACCGCCCCACTGCCCAAGTACGCCAATTATATGCTTTAAGCTGCACCAATATTACAGACCACCCTACTTGTCTTCTTAACACCCAACATTCCTCTAAACCCATCCATATTTTACTCTCACAATACACCCCCCCCACCACGCTATAACNAAAAAAAAAAAAAAAAAAACAAAAAAAAAAAAAAAAAAAAAAAAAAAAAAACGCTAGATAATTTAAGGTAGAAGATTCTGGAATCGACACGTAGTGAGCGACGGTATAGACAGGTCCTTCCGTCTGGCGTTAGACGAAGCACGAGAAAATAACTAAAAATAAGCCGTCAGGCGAGTATAAGTGCGTAGCTCTTAAGGCTTTTAGCCGTACGGGCCGTAGACAAAATTGATCTGACTCAAGATAATCTGTCGATTACCCAGAGCAGATTTGTGGGTAAAAGGCTTAAATGCTGTGGTGATGTGCTAATACCCATGAATTACCCACGTTTCGACAATACTACGTCCATGTACTTCCAACTCCGTAATCATTATCTCGCCCCCCCTCAGTCCACGTCACCGTGTCGGGGTCAGTAGTAGGGAGACGTGTGTGTGAGGATGGATTCGTCCGTACCCAGTGAGATCTGGTTTTCCTTGCGAACTCGAAACGCGGCGACCGAGCCCCTTCCGGAGTTCTGAAGCGCGCGCAGTGAGATGTGCGGTGGTGGAACTACGAGAGTTATTTAAGACCGAGCCTGACTTTTGTGCTTCTTCTAACACAACATTCCATCTAACCATGCCATATTCTTACTCTTCATCAATACACCCCCCCCCCCCCACCCTTCTATAATTAAAAAAAAAAATGGTTGTCTCTCTATAATTAAAAAAAAAAATGTTGTCTCACACTTTCTAACTTTTTAATGATACTCGCGGGTGCATGAAATAAATAGAAGAAATATAATGGTAAGTTGCTTAACACCGTTTTGACCAATGTTAATCTACTACTAAAAGAAATCGTTTTTAGTTATCCAATCTTTTTTGAATTTTTCAACCACAACATTCCAATTAGATGCTCTTTTCATGCTACAACCAACCGGTAATCCAAGATATGTGAATGACAATGAACATGCTGCACATCTCATTCTATGAGCTAAAGATGCCACTTCATCTATTCCAACACCAATTCCATACACTTTGGTTTTATTAGGGTTGATCTTCAAACAAGAAGATTGTTTTATGCATTCCATTATTCTCATTATGTTCTTAGCATTTGACATATTCCAATCCCCAAATATCAATGTATCGGCGGCGCATTGCAGATGAGAGTTAGAGTTTCATCCCTGCCAATATTTACCCCCTTAAATATTCCAATTGAGACTGCCTCACATATCGTAATATTGAGACCTTCCGCGGCTATTAGGTAAAGAAATGGTGACAATGGGTCACCTTGCCTAACCCCCCCTCTCCATTTTAAATTCCAGCGTAGGAGACCCATTCTCCAAAACCGAAACCGTTGTTGACACCCTTCGATCAACTTACACCATTTATCTCCAAACCCCATTTGTGTGAGAGTGTGAAGAATGAACTTCCAGTTGACGCTATCATATGCCTTTTCGAAATCAATTTTCAGTAAGAACGCCTTCCTTTTTTTTGCTTAAAAAACTCGATGGTTTCATTTGCAATTAGACCACCATCTAATATATATCTACATTTAATGAATGTTTTTTGCTCCTCCCCGACAACCTTATCAATGACTTTTTTCAATCTTTCAGCAAGTATTTTTGAGATAATCTTATAATAACAACCTATTAAACTAATAGGTCGGAAATCCCCCAACGTTAGCGGGTCTTGAATCTTTGGAATCAAAGTAAGAAACGACGAGTTGCAACCTTTCGAGATTTGATCCGTATGCCATAACCACTCAACTGCCTTCAGCAAGTCTTCTTTAATAATCCCCCAAAACTTTTTAATAAACCCGAACTTAAATCCATCAGGACCCGGTGCTTTTTTACTACCACATTGTTTAATAGCGTCCCAAACCTCATCTTCCTGAATGAAACATTCCAATTCCTCCCTATCTTCACTTGAAATGGTTTTAAAGTTACCATTCACCAACACCGGTCTCATATTATCTGGTTCACTAAAACTGCTGTTAAAAAAATCAAACACTTTTTCTTTTATACTAGTCGGGTCATCACACCAAATTCCATCCACAAAAGTACAAAAAGTTTCTATTTTTACTATTCACTTTAAATTTTACTAATTAATATGGAACAATTACAAAACATAAAAAGCATAACAATTACAAAACACGCCATTGCGGGTATCTTGCTGGTCTGTTCCACTTCTATAGCACAAAAGAGAATTAAGATCTACTATTCACTTTGCTAATTTATAGTTACGTAGATTCATTTAAACATCTGAGTGTCAGACCACTAGTATTCTATTGCACAGGATTATGTTGAAGCCAATTGTGTTTCATAATGTGCTTGTAATGCACCATTGTGATTTGAAAGTGAGACAGTGTATGCAAAAACTATATAGTAAACAATGAACTTTATTATAAGATTGATGGCTAATGTTTACAGACACCATGACACATATTTATACTATCCTAAACGACACATGACAGTTACATTGAACCATTGTGTCGTTTGACACATAACTGTCATACCTAATGATGACGTATAGTCT